>JAOTRH010465684.1:0-99569 GCA_034768845.1 Heliamphora exappendiculata
TGTACCGACTCAATCACAAGAGGATAGAGGTAGCAACTATAGACTCCTGTCCAGTATCTAACCCCCAGATATCGTGGCATCGCCTAGATACACACAGGTTCTATGCGGAGCACCATGAATGTAACCACTCAATTTACAAGTTATGACCCTGAGGGAGCTGAGCACCTCTCCGTCTCAATTTACGGGAACTAACCCCAAGGACCTGAGTACCTATACTACGCACATTTTTGGACTTACACCGAGGACAACTCGTGCCAAATAGACGTCATCCCGGTACATCTAGATAATCTTCTAAAAATAGAACTGTAGCTCAACTACAAAATCTTTTCCCCAAAAATACAATATACATGTATTTAGATCCATCCTTCAACAAGGAGATCACACAAAGAATTTGCAAAATGCTTTATCCCGTTTTCAATAAGATGTTTCAAAACCTGAGACTCAACCCCGAAGGCGAGCTCCAAACCTCCAAAACTTAAAATGTCAAATGATGTACTAAATCAAGAAAAGCAAAACATATGCTTTTTACCCAAAAAACAAAGATTTAAACAAAGATATGACATTTCATGCATTTTCTATCGGTGAAAAAGCATACAATTACATATAACATCCTAATACAACAGCTGGGTCTAGAATCCTACCTCGTTGGATCAAAACCCAACGCCTCAAAAACTGAACCTCGACGAAACAGAATTTTATCCAGATATATACGAAGCCCCCGGCACCAACATCAAGGTTCCACAGTCCGATCGCTAAAAATTGAGCCCCGAGCCTTCAAAATCTAGAGAGAAGGTAGAGAAATGGGAGAGAGAAAAACCATATCTGAAATTTCAAAATATCTCAAAATATCTCCACGCCTGGTATTTATAGAAAACATCAAAAAACCCCAATTCAGTCGACTAGACCCCCCAGTCCAGTCAACTGAACAACCTACTGGAAACACAAAAAACATCCACCGCCTTGGTTCAACCGACCAAACACCCTAGTTCAGCCGACTGAACTTGAAAAACTTGGTTCAGTCGACTGGGCTAACCCCTCCAATCGATTGAACATTAGGGCAGTGTGTTTTTCTGTGTATAAACTAATTTTTTGGCCTTTAGCCAAATCAAACAAGTCTCAACGAAACCCGAACACACGCCAAAGATGTACCTAACAGCTTCCGAAGGTTACGAGATAACTCGAACGCTTAATCATTCCAAAATGAATCGGGTCAGGGTCTCACAACTCTCCCCCTCTTAAAAGAATTTCGTCCCCAAAATCCAACACTAAAACTCAAGCTAAACAGCAGTCGTAACCATCAACAATCTCATATGCAATCCTAGCAACACTGTACAACTGCAAACATGCCTCTACAGCTGAAACCCCAAAAATCATGGTCACATAACTGATACCAAGAGTACACATCCCTAAGGAAACAATCTCTATACAGATTGTTCACACAATAAGTTCCACTGACATCACTGTCATCCAGGAAACATCCGGAACATATCGGATCAAGATCCAACTCACACTACCAAACCCCAACACAGAACTCTCGTCAACACAACTCCAGTGACAAACGCAAAGCAAGAGACCAATTCACCACAGTACCTAATCTCAAACATGCTCTATGCTCGAACACCGAGAATATCACTCTCGTCTTCATTGCCACATACTGGCTCAATCACATCTCACCATACTCCCCAAGGACCATCTCCACAAGTCCAAACACACTACGTCAAGCCCTGACATCGGTCACACGAAGTCACACACACTGCACACAAACTTTACTTAAGTCCTGACGATCACCAGATGACCACCGACTTTGATACCACATCTTCACCCTCCGATGCCAATATCTCCATTACTGAAGCTATCATGACACCGATCCACGAGTAACAACACAACACCCAATTCCAGAGAGAAGCTCACCAGAGAGAAGTTCACTTAACTCACCTGGAATACCAAAGAACAGATCTCATCAAACCTTTAAACCTTCTCCCTCTACTCAAACTTCCCTCACGAACCACAATTCTCACCCAGGAGAAACATTAGGTGGTACACCAATGTCCCAAACAAGGTTTCACACAACCGAAAACCAATTCGACATAAAAACCTCACGCAGTCGCTTGACCCCAATGAGTCACTTAGCCAAACATGTCACGCAGATAGGAGATTTCCTAGGTATCCGAAACCTAGACAAACCCAACCACATTGTCCGTGCAACCGCACGTCACTACACATCTCAATGTCTTACCATTAGATCACTGATACCAAAATTGCAGACGAATCTCATATCGAACACGGTCACCATCATCAGACAAAATAACAAAAGACTGTCATCTAACATCAAACCACATATGCCTAACACATACAGCAGACCTTTGGGTCCACAATAGCACACTATTCGGGCCCAAGATACCAACCCAAGCTTGCATCTTACACTTAGCAATTTCTTTACACCCAGACCTCATCACGGCCCTTCCATTCCCAACCAAACAATCGCGTCGGTCCGAACAGGCCACGCCAACCAAGGCTTCTCCAGCATCATACTCTCAGAACTACCATCCATACCAACCACTTCTTGACCCCAAGAACTCTGAGCAGTTTCAAGTCCCAAACAGAACCCAAGCCAGACTCACAAAAGTCTACCCAAAAACCCACCATACACGTATCACAGCTGCAGTGTTCCGACAAACCCTACTCTGCCAAGAGCTAGAAACACAACCATACGCACACAACAGTCAACGATCCTCAACTGATCCCTACAAAAGAAGTTTACGTCTCAACATCAACTCCTTTGTCGACAAGAATCATCACAAGCACTCCTGTCTACCAACTGAACCTCACATGGATCACAATCCAAATGGTTCGACCACCCGTTGAAATCACGAAGGATTAGTCCAACCATCACCCAATCACAGCGATACAAGTTCCTGAGTCACAACTCCAAGGGTCACACACGGGTATAAACCCACTGAGATTCCACAGTCTCAGAACACAACCAAATTTGAACCAAACAAGAACCTGGCATCTCTATCCAACTGAGATGAAACAACTCACACCAGACTCTGTCTACAAGACAATCGTCCACAAGAAAACTCTCTCTCCCCTTCCATCCAAAGGAAAGAAAAGGGCTAACAAGAAATCATGGCCCAACCTTAGTTTATTGGGAGTACTCCTTAACACTTAGCCTCTAAGAACTTTGTAAGTCCTAGCTCGAGGCCACATTGACTACAGTCACACAGCTACTATCAACCACGATTACGATACTCAGATCATCTGCTACACTAAGCTCTTAACGCTCAGACCTCATTCACACATGTGAACACCCACCATCCGCATACCTGGCACAACACATACCATTGCGCCCAAAATCTCACTTCACAAGGTTGTGCCACACAACCTAACTCCTGCTAGGCAAACCACAATCACGTCACAGCCTCGAGCTCACTGTCCAAGGCACAGCATCAAACAAAGGGAAACCAATTCTAAGACCTTTCATTTAGTTACTAATAACTCCCACAACCATAAAGACACCTTCTGCACTTTCTCTCTCAAAGCACACATCGATCACAGGCATCATACCCTACGACTTCTCACCTATCACCCCAGGCCAGCCAAACCACATAGCCCATTGATGAACCTCATCACTCCACACAGCCCATGGGTAAACAACATAACCATCTCTAAACCTAAGGTCAAACACAAACAACCTCCAGACATCTCTAAGCCAACCACATGAACCTTACACGGTTCCCAAACGTAATCTCCTAATCACTTGGATATCGACCAAACCACTTACCTGCCTTCCCATAGGAGCCTCACAAAACTGATATTCATCGCAGGAGCCCTTACATTCCCATACAGCCATAAACCGTGCTCTTCCAGCATAACTACAACTCATACTCATTCCCATATCCTTGAGCTCACTCACTCGGAACTCAATTTTCAAACCTCAAAAGGCACACACAATGTTTAAGGTCATCAGACTACTCAGACTACCAGCAACATCCTGCTGACCACCATCGATATCCTGACTACCAGGAAATATATCCAGAACCACACGTTCTTCCATCTCAACATACGCTCGGTCAAGGATCTCTACGCTCCCATCCACTATGTTCCCGTCTATATTCCGTCCTGAGTACACGGCTTAAGACATAGCACGGCTCACGACGTATCTAATCATCACATGGCCAGACCCAAGTATATCAAGACTCCAAAGGGTTGTTACTATCCCTAATCCAATCACATCGACTGATTTCCCAGGGTCTCCGACACCCCAGCACCTCAACTCACAAGTCAACCATAACACAGCTCTAACATCCACTAGCCTACTCTCAAGGGGAGCTAGCTACTATAACCAAGGCACTAACTAGGCTTCAACTTCGCCCGAACAAACGCTGCTCGTACTAACACCTAACAGATACCAATCGAGACCAACCTCACATGGCTAAACCCAACTCACTGATGAGTTTCACAACATACCAAGTGATCGACGCTCAACCCATAACCCTGCTTCTGCAACTGATAGCAATCGAGTCGCATAACCAAGACCCAAACCACTGTCTCGTTGCCTCTAAGGGTGTACAGGTCATATATGAAGAAAGCATGAAACACGAAAATCTACGGTCGATCTGTCATGTTACTTCTACAACATACCACATAATCATGCTAGCACATAGTCACAATGATCATGCAGACACAACACCGATACCGTGGAGAACCAACAAGAATGACGCGTCCCTTTGGATAACCTACTTAGATTCCCTACTAGAAATCACGTCCATGAAACGCGGTTTTAACTTAGCTCCCAAGTTTGTTAGTCCAAACGCCGAAGGCAAGACTAATCAATCCTAAGGTCCAACCTCCATGCTCACATATACACGACATTAATATGCTCATATTCAAAACACAGGCAACAAAGCACACACACATCGTCACAAGATTTCTTCCCACGGCTCATGGGTATTCGAACCTAGAACTCTGATACCATTTTTTCATGCCCCAAACTCTGGGTCACGCAAAAAGCCATCGAACAACCACCAAACCGACCGAACAAAAGGGATTTAAAACCGGAAGTCCAAACAAGGCCAAAACCTTTGTAGAAATGTACTACAGAGGGTTTATTGATTTAAAAGAGTAGCCAAAAGACTATAATTATAGCCCTATAGCTCAGCTTTAAAAAAATAAAATATGAGTTTTGAATAAGAAAATCTTTTCGTTTTAAAAGAAGCCTAGGCCATTCCAAAATCTACCTCGAAGCACAAAAGTTTAAATGAAGCATAAATCATTTGAAAATCTCGTTTGTAAACCGATGGTCCCAACAACGAAAAACGTAGTATGAAACTACGAAAAAAAACAACTGATCCAAGGTTCTCTCGAAAGCATTAAAACATGTATACATCCATAATCATAGTATACGATTTACAACATGTTACAAATAAACATGAAATTATACAATAGGTATAAGCTATCTATCAAGATAAAACAGACGTCTTGTCATCAGCCACCTCCGCGCACCACCGGGTCAACCTATAGGACCACGCTTACCTGAAAAAGGTTTTACAGCAAAATCCCACACCGTGAGCAGAAGCCCAGTAGGAAAAGATAATAAAGTTGTAAAGTAGGAAACATGCAATCACAAGCATACGGGCCCAACCACAGGAGCCAAAAAGGTTTTCTCAATCCAAAATCATAAGTTTTCCATCAGGCTAACACGTGCCTCAAAACGGTTTTATTTCATAAAATCCCACATTTTTGTCCTCAGAACCATGCATATCATGTAGTGGGAGCTAACTCAACCACAAATCCAAAATGTTTTACATCATAAAATCCCAAGTTTTCCCATCAGACTCCCAAAATAGTTTTCCCTTCATAACCAAGCATTTAAACCATGCAAAACCACATTTTTACAGTTGAAGGAAAACAGTAACCAAAACATTACTTTCTCACTCATATCACACACTGAGGAATATAAAAACAGTAAGCTGTAATAAAACAGTATGCTCCACTCAAGCCACACCGCCGAGGAGAAGAAGTAAAACAGTAATCAAAACATCATTTCCCTCGCGGAATGTACCATCGCGAAATAGAAGAAAGAGATCCTATGTACCGACTCAATCACAAGAGGATAGAGGTAGTAACTATAGACCCCTGTCTAGTATCTAACCCCCAGATATCGTGGGATCGCCTAGATACACATAGGTTCTATATGGAGCACCATGAACGTAACCACTCAATTTATGGGTTATGACCCTGAGGGAGCTGAGCACTCATCTGTCTCAATTTACGGGGACTAACCCAAAGGACCTTAGTACCTACGCTGTGCACGTTTTTGGACTTACAGCGAGGGCAACTCGTGCCAAATACACATCATCCTGGTACATCTAGATAATCTTCTAAAAATAGAACTGTAGCTCAACTACAAAACCTTTTTCCCCCAAAATACATTATACATGTATTTAGATCCATCCTTCAACAAGTAGATCACACAAAGCATTTTCAAAATGTTTTATCCCGTTTTCAACAAGACGTTTCAAAACCTGAGACTCAGCTCTAAACCTCCAAAACATAAAATGTTGAGATTTCCATCAAAATTCTCCGTTTTCCAACAAAAACCACCATTTTCAAGAACGCCCTTTGAAAACCATAAAATCAAATGTCATATGATGTACTAAACCAAGAAAAGCGAAAAACATGCTTTTTACCCAAAAAACCAAGGTTTAAACATAGATATGACATTTCATGCATTTTCTACTGGTGAAAAAGCATGCAATTACATATAACACCCTAATACAGTAGCAGGGTCTAGAATCCTACCTCGTTGGGTCAAAATCCGATGCCTCAAAAATCGAACCTCAACGAAACAAAATTATGTCTGAATATATACAAATTCCCGACACCAACATCGAGGATCCACAATCCGATCGCTGAAAACTGAGCCCTGGGCCTTCAAAATCTAGAAAGAAGGCAGAGAAACGGGAGAGAGAGAAACCATATCTGGAATTTCAAAATATCCCAAAATATCTCCACGCTTGCAATTTATAGAAAACACCAAAAAACCTCAGTTCAGTCCACTGGACCCTCCACTCCAGTCGACAGAACAACCTATTGGAAACACGAAAAACGTCCACCGCCTTGGTTCAGTTGACCAAACACCCTAGTTCAGTGGACCGAACTTGAAAAACTTGGTTCAGTAGATTGGGCCAAGCCCTCCAGTTGACCGAACCTTAGGGCAGTGTTTTTCTGTGTATAAACTGATTTTCCACCCTTTACCCAAATCAAACAAACCTCAACGGAACCCAACCACAAGCCAAAGATGTAGTTAACCTTCCAAAGGTTACGAGATAACTTGAACACTTAATCATTCCAAAATGAATCAGGTTGGGGTCTCACATCTTCCCTTTGTTGAGCTCGATTTCTCTATCATTGATTGCCATCTCATAGGTAAGGAGTGACCTGACGAGTTCATCCAAGGTCATATTCTTCAAGTCTTTAGCTTCCATGATGGCTGTGGCTTTAGCTTCCCATACTGGTGGCAAACCCTTAAGCACTTTTCTCGATAATTCATAAGAGGGGTAAGTCTTTCAAAGATCATTCAAAGAATTAATTATGTGAATGAAACGAGTATACATATCAGAAATTGATTCATAATCATGCATTTTGAACGATTCGTATTCACTAGTCAATCTATCTATTGTTGAATCTCTAACATCTTCAGTTCCTTCGTATGTGATTTCAAGCTTTTTTTAAAATTTTTGAGCACTTATGCAAGTCATAATTTTATTATACTCATTTGCATCTAAAGCGCAATATAAAGCATTAATAGCACTTGAATTAATTTGCAAAAGTTTCATATCATTATCATTTAATTCATGGTCAAGTTTAGGAACTTTATTTTCATCTACCATTTTCATGGAAACATAATCACCATTTACAATAATTCACCAAGCATGCCAATTCATACTTTGAATAAACTTTTCATGCGTTGTTTTCAAAAAGTATAATGCATGCCACAAAATAAAGGAGATCGTGCGGACGATTGTCCCTTACCAAAAGGAGATACACTGATTTGAGCCATGGATCTTTTCACAAATTTTTTTTAAGAAAAATGTGACCTGCTCTGATACCAATTGATAGTATATGTGCAATCCCAAGAGAGGGGTGAATTGGATTTTAAAAAAAATCTTGTTCAAGTATTAGAAAATAAGTATATCTTTCAATTCACTTATAAGTAAGATAGTTTAATTCACAAGTGTATTTTCAAGTATATTTTCTTGCTAGAGGATTAAAGCATAAGTAGTTTCTAATTATCTTATAAATAAGATTCAAAACTTTTTGATAGAAGATTTAAGCACAAATGTAGATGTTAATTAACCATATTTAAACCTTTCTGTTTGAAGATTAAAGTGCAAGAGTATATTAATTTTAATTCACAATATTACAACATTCAAAACTTTCTTGTTTGAGATTTTAGAATGCAAATAAAAGATTTAAAACGTAAGTTTAGATGAAATCACTAGATTCAAAACTTTCTTAATTTACAAATTAAAATACAAGTATGAAATTTAATAGTGAATGATTCAAGTACAGATTTTAAGTGTTGTGATGCAAATATAAAAAACAATATAATAATGAGAATGAAAAATAAAGCGAGATAGAAATACGACACCATAATTTTCACAAGGTTCGGCGCAACGGCGTACGTCCTTGCCTCAAGCCAATCACTATGAGGATTTTCACTATCCCTCCTTCAACAGGTGGAGCAGCCTCTCTCTTTAGTCTAGGCGGAGTAGCCTCTCTTGAGAATGTCCCCTTCTCAAGTCCCTCCTTATAGGCAGAGTACCCTCTCTCCTTCAATAGGCAGAGTGGCCTCTCTAGAGAATCACATTCTCAAGATACAACAAGAATGCAAGAGTAGAATCCAAATTGGATGTACAAGATCAGTTCCTTTAGCGAGCAAATGAATACAATAAAAGCACACTAATATTCACTCCAAATGATTTACAAGTGAAAATCTTAATGGAGGATTTCTAAGGTTTTCTCTCAAAAATATTTTATGAAAATGAAGAATTTGAATAACAAAATTGTTATATATGAGGGAGTTGATTTGAAGGTTTGAAGTATGTAAAATTAGAGCTCAAAGGCTCTATTTATACGCCAAAAGTTTTTACGAGCCATTTGGCCAAATAAGGAAATGTCAAACTAGCCGTTAAGCTCAAAATTCAAAAATTAGCATGTTCGGTCGACTGAACTTAACTTCAGTCGACTAGACCGCGACTGCTTAATTGTCCCGACTTCAAATGACCATAACTCCTTCATCCGGACTCCGAATAGGGTTATTCTTGTGTTCAAATTGAAGCCCCAGAAGTATGCATTCCAATGGTTGAAACCTCATAGAAAAATTCATTTTGTACACAAAGTTATGACCAAAATACAAAAGGTATGTCAATTTTCTTCACAGAATTTTTGCATATTTTTTGCCAAACTTATTTTGAAACATTTTAAAACATATTTTATACTTTGAAAATGATTTACCATGAAATATTTAACTACCCTATGGTCCATCTGTGGTGTCATATGAGCTTTCACATATATAACCAATGGTACATGAACTTACATAGGTCCTAGTGCATTTATACTTTGAAAATCTTCAAATCCTTCAAGTCTTTTTCTTTCCTTCTTGGTTTTTCTCGTGCTCCATGGATCTTAGCTGCTTGAATATAATCTTCATGCTTCATGGCTTCCATTTTGCTTTCTCAATTGTGCTTGTGTCATTGAAGTCCTGTGAACACACTCAATTTGCATAATTAGAAGCTTTAGCTTGTTATCATCAAAATAGGTTGAAACCTAGTTAGGTCGACTGAACTTTACTTCGGTCGACCGAACATGAAGGTTTGATCGACTGACTAGTTTTAGATCTAAAACTTTATTTTTGGTAGCCCATTCAGTCGACTTGATAAAAGCCTCAAGTTGACTGGATCATTAAAAATCCAAATTTATGGTTTTCCAAAAAGGTTTGATCTTTTTGCTTTGGAAAAACATTTTTAAGATACTTAGGAATCCTATGAGCTTCAAGCACACATATCCATGAGTTATATGAGTGTACATGGATCCTACAATTGAAATTTACACTTTTGTTCTTCAAGTCTTCAATATCTCAATTCTTTGTATTTGTTCCACATAAACTTGTCGTCAAGGAACTTGTTTTGAATTTATGCGTCATGACTTCCACTGTGTATCTTGGATTGTGCTAAGCATATGTTTCCTGTTAAACAATCTCAATGTGCATAATTAGCTACATCGGTTTGTTATCATCAAAATAGGTTGTTTAAGCCTTATTAGGCCAACAAGTTTGAGGTATGACAACTTGGTATCAAAGCTCTGGGTTTGAATACCTATGAGGCGTGAGAAGATGGTGCATCACCTTGTGAAAAAAGTGTGTGTGTGGTTTGTTGCATGTGTTTATGTTCGAACATCAGCATAGTTGTTGAGCATGTTGATGCCGTGTATACGTGAGTATGGAGGTTGGACCTTAGGATTGATTAGTCTGGCTTTCGGGCGTTTGGATTAATAAATTTAGGAGCCAAGTTAGAAATGCGTTTAGTTGATGTGATTTCTAGTTGGGAATCTATGTAAGTTATCCAAAGTGACGCATTATTCTTATCAATTCTCCTTGGAATGTGTGATGTGTTTGCATAATCATTACGGTTATGTGTTAGCATGATTATCGATATGTGTTAGAAATAACATGATAGGTTGCTGTGTTATATATCGCTTTTATATATGACCTATTTACCCTTAAAGACGATGAGACTGTGGTTTGGGTATTAAATGTGTGACTCAATTGTAGTGGTTGCTGAATGGTACGGTTATGGGTTGAGTGTCGACCAATTGGTACGTTGTGGAACTCGTCGGTGAGTTTAGTCGTGTGAGGTCGGCCTCGATTGGCAAACTGTTGACTGCTTGCATGAGTAGAGTTTTGTTCGGGTATAGTTAACCATGGTCAGTGGCTTGGTTTTGGTAGCTGGCTCCTTTTGAGAGTGTGCTAGTGTTATGGATCGCCTAGTGAGTGGCCTAGTGAAGAAGGGCGATGGGGTGTCGGAGACCCTGGGGAATCAGTTGATGTGATTAGATTTGTGGATGGTCGTAATCCCTTTTGGTTAGGGTTTGGTGTACATAGTTTTGGCTGTGTAATGGATTAAGTATGTCGTGAGTCATGCTATGTCATGGGCCGTGTACTCGAGATAGGGTATAGATGAGAACATAGTGGATAGGAGCGTAGTAATCTTTGGCTGGGCGTATGTTGAGATAGGAAAACGTGAGTAGTTCTGGGAATTTTTCCCTTCTGGCAGGATATTGATGGTAGTCATAGTAGTTTTGATGACCTCGGACGTGGTGTACCTTATTGAGGTTTGAGAATTGAGTTACGAATGAGTAAGCTCAAAGATATGGGGAAAAACTTAAACATGCTGGGATGAGCTTGGGTTGCGACTATGTTGGAATGGTAAGAATTCAGGTTACAGTTCTAACATGCAACGAGTATCAGTTCCATGGGATTCCTACAGGAATGAAGGTCCATGGTTTAGCCGATATCCTAGTGATTAGGAGAATGTGTTTGGGAACCGTGCTGGGTGCATGAGGTTCGAAGGGACCATATATGGGTTTGATAGTGTGGTTGGCTTAGTACTGAGATAGTGTATCCTGAGCGTGATATGTCAAAAGGTTGTTTGTGTTCGATCTTAGGTTTAGAGGCGGGTACATTATTTGACTATGAAAATGAGGTGTGGAGAACTAAGGCTTAGTAGAGTACCGTGTGGTTTAGCTGGCATGGGATGGTAGGTAAGAAATTGTGGGTTATGATGCATGCGATCGATGTGTGCTTTGAGAGTGAAAGTGAAAAAGGTATCTGCATGGTTGTGGGAGGTAGGTTGAGCTTCCTTTGTGTAACACCGTGCGCTTTCTATGTGTGTTGCTTGGACAGTGAGCTTGAGGCCGTGACGTGACTAAGGTTTGTCTAGTAGGAGTTAAGGGAGTAAGCGCAACATTGTGGAGTGAGGCCTTGACATGATGGGCATGTTGACATGTGTCTCTATGTATGACTGATAATGAGCTTGTAATCCTATGGAATGGGATGTGTTATACAAGGTATGAGGATTGACACATACGAACGAGGTCTAAGAGTTAAGAGCTTGGTGTAGTAGACGATTTGAGTATCATGATCAGTGTTGACTGCAGCTGTTTGACTATGGTTCATGTGGCTTCGAGGTAGGATTTACAGGATTCTTTGGAGGCCAAGTGTTGATGGGTGCTGGGAGTACGCTAAGGTTGGGTCATGGTTTCTTTATGACCCTTTTTTTTTCTCTAAACGGAGAGAGAGTTTCCCATAAGACAGTTATCTGGTGTGAGTTATTTCATCCTGGCTGGATGTAGATGCCAGGATCTTGATTTAGATTTGGTTGTGATCTAAGACTGTGAAATCTCTGTGGATTTTATACCCGTGTTATGATCCTTCGGTTGTGTTTCCTGTAAGGTTGAGCTCGTAGACCAGGAATGCTTATGCGTGTTCTTGTGGATAAGGGAGTAAGTGTTGATACATATAGTTCTTTTCTGTAGCTTATTTTGGCTTGTGTGGGTATGGTTGTACTACTAGCTCTTGGCAAAGTGGAAATTTTTCCAGAACAGTGTGACTGTGATATGCGTATGGTGGGTTTCTGATAGACTTTTGTGAGTCTGCCTTTGGGTTCTATTTGGTACTTTGAACTACTCAGAGTTCTTAGAGTCGAGGAGTGGTCGTCGATTGTGATGAGTGTTGTGTTTTAGCATAACCGTTGTTCGGATTGTGATCCCAAGAGTATGGTAATGTATGAATCAAGAAGGATACGATGTTTGAGAAGCTTTAGTTGCCATGGCCTGATCGGACCGATACGATTGTTTGGTTAGGAATGGAAAGGTAGTGATGAGTTTTGCATAAGAAGAATTACTAAGTGTAAAATGCAAGTCTTGGTTGGTTGCTTAACGAACAAGTCTTGAGTTTGAATGTTCACCTATTGTGGACTCAAGGAAGTGATGTATGTGTTATGAGTTGGGGTTAATGTTGGATGATGATCTTCATGTTTGCTTTGTTAGATGATGGCGATCATGTTTGATTTGAGGTTGATCTGTAATCTTAGTATCAGTGATTTGATAGCGAGATGTTGAGATGTGTAGTGACGTGCTGTTGCATGGGAGACATATTTGGGTTTGTATAGGTTATTGGATACTTATGAGATGTTCTGTCTGCGTGACATGTCTGGCCGAGTAACTCGTTGGGGTCAGGTGACTTTGTGGCTGTAATGCCAGATTAGCTTTCATTTGTGTGGAACCTTCTCTAGGATAATGGTGTGTCACATAGTGTTTCTCTATGGTGAGAATTGTGATTCGTGATGGAAGATTGAATAGAGGATGAAGGTTTAGAAGGAATGCATTCTTTGGTATTCCAGGTGAGTTAAGTGAGCTTCTCTCTGGAGTTGGATGTTTGTGTTATTGTTCGTGGATCGGCGTTGTGTCAGCTTCGAGATGGCACTGTTATCATCAGCAAGGTAGCGATGTGGTATCAAAGTGGGTGGTCGTCTAATGATCTGCAAAACTTGAGAAAAGTCCATGTGTAGAGTATTTGTAGAGTATGTGTAGAGTAGTGCAGGTGTGTAGAGTATGTGCCTTCGTGTGATCGATGTTAGATTTCGACATCTTGTGTTTGGACTCACGGAGTTAGTCCTTGGTGTGCATTGTAAGGTGCGATTGAGTCGGTATGTGGCAGTGAAAACGCGGGTGATAGTCTCTATGTCCTGGAGTAGAGGGAGTTTTTGGACCCAGTTCCATGGTGGATTGGTCTCATGTTATGTATGTGTCGCTGGAGTGGATTGTGTTCGACGAGAGTTATGTTTTGAGGTTTGGTAGTTGAGTTGGATCTTGATCCGATGTTTTATAGATGTCTCATGGATGACAGTGGTGTCGGCTGTAGGACTTGCACATGTGGGCAGTCTGTATCGAGGTTGATTCTTTGAAGTCATGTTTACCTTGTGCGACAACAATTTTGGAGGTTTCAGTTGTTGGGACATTTTTTGTTGTTACACACTGTTGCTGGGTTTGCATCAGAGATTATTGATGGTTGATGAGTTAGAGTTTGGCTTGAGTTTCAGTGTTGAATTTCGAGGACGACATTCCTTTAAGAGTGGGAGAGTTGTGAGACCCTAACCTATTTTCTTTTTTGGTGTTTTTGACGCGTAGTTTATCATTTTTATTATTGCATGTTCGGCTTAGAAATGCATGTTAGGTTGATTACCGGGGCCTTGGGTGTTGTGGTGCGAATTTAAAAAAATGATATTTTCACGGCCTATAAATATCTAGCTTTAGATATTTTTGTGGAGATATTTTTGAAAAGCTTGGAGGCTAAGTTTCTTTTCTCAAACCAAAACCTTTTCCTTCTCTCTAGATTTTCTTAGGGCCCGGGCTTGTTTTTGGCGATCGGGTAGCAGATCCTTGTTATCGGCACCAAGGGCTACACGTTCATCTAGACGAAATTTTGTTTCAATGAAGCTTGTTTTTCACGGAGTTTGAGGCTTTGAGTTTTGGACTCAACGAGGTAAGATCCTAAACTCTCATGTCTTAAAGAAATGCTATGTTCAATTATATGTGTTTTTTACCATTTAAAAATGCATGAAAAGTTGGTTTATATTTCAAAAAGTTGGATTTTTGGTTCGAAATGGCTTTCGGTTGATTTCGGTTGGATGAAAATGTGTTTTGAGCCTTTCTGTTCGATGTTTCCTTCTTGTTTTGGGCTTATGTATGTCCATGGGTAGAAAATGGATGTTTAGCTTGTTTAATTTGGGTTTAGAAGCTTTTTTCGGCGCTAGGGTTTGCTTTCCGCCGTCGCCTAGTTGCCTATTCAAAAATTTGAATATTCTTTTTTTTTATTGTGTCGACACCTTTTCAGTTTGTGTTGACACTTTTCTGTAGGTGTCGATCCTTTTTCCTTCTGTTCGTGTTGAGTGTTCTGTGCTATTTGCGTTGAATCTCACATTTCTTTTGTGTTGACACCTTTGCTGTTTGTGTTGACACCTTTGATATTTGTGTCAACACTTTTTCTGTTGGTGTCGACCCTTTTCTTTCTTTGTGCGAGAGGAAGCGTTTTGAGATTGGGGTGAGTTCCAAGAGCCCTTGGTTCACCAGAATATCATATTTTATGTTTAAACTATGTTTGTTCGGATAAAAAGCATATTTTGCAATTTTTCTTGGTTTAGTACATGATATTGACTTGTGAATATTCGTCGTTTTTAAAAAGATGATTTTCAAAATGGAGGATTTGTGGAAAATCTTAAAAATTGTGTTTTAGAGGTTTAGAGCAAACCCTCGTGGTTGAGTCTCAAATTTATAACATTTTGACAAAAACGGTGGAAACATTTTTTAAAAGGATTTTATTTGATCTCCATGCTTGATGGATGGATATTTATACATGTTTGATGTATAACTATGGAAATATTTTCGTAGTCGAATTACGTGCCAGTTTTTAAATGATTCGTTAGATGTACCATAATAGTGTTTGGATTTGGTGCTTCTTCCCTCGGTTTTAATCCGTAAAGGGCATTGTGGGTGCTTATTCGCTTGATTTTAGCTTGTAAAGAGCCGGTGGCCCCCATGTGGCCTTGTTGTGACTCCGTATAGAACTTGTCATTACCTAGCATGCCTTAAATGGTTCAGGACTAGGGTAATGTGTAGGAGTCTATAGTTGTTACCTTTGTCCCTATGTGTGACAGAGTTGGTGTTAGGGTTGGTATACTAAAAACCATATTTTTAGTATTTAATTTTATTTTAATAAAATTAATTTTCTATTTTATGAGAATCTTTATAAGAAATATATGTGTATTATTTCTTTAATGTTATGCATGGATGTCTGATATTCTGTATAGTATTTAATCTGGTGTGTAGAGTACAGCTTGCACACAGAAGATCAGATTTTAGGTTCTTGCAGAATATAAATTTTGTGCTCACATTTTAAATGGAAATAAACATACGATCGGTACGATTGTAGCACAGAATTTTAGTAGGCTTATCTTGGTTACGGGAAACAGATAATAGCGTTATCTATTATTCTGACTCTCTGTGCTAGGAGACTTTGTGTCGTCTAATTAATTTTATACTGAGTATATAAATTAATTGACACCCAAAGATTTGTAACGACCCTACGCGGACCCTAATATTAGTGACGGATAGTCCACAAGACTATAGAGCACGAACGAGATTCACAACCCTAACTTGAATCGAAAACCCTAAGTTCGGCCTAAAAACTCCAAAACAGTTTAAAACTTAGGCAACAAAATCGTAGCACCCAGAGAGTCTCCTAACATTCTAAATGAAGCAAATATCATGAAATAATGAATTAAAAATTAAAAATCCTCATAAATAGGGTAAAATGAACATTTTTTCCCTAGTACAGCAAAAAGTCTAAAAAACTCAAGTTTTCACCCATGGATACCTTAAATCAATTATTTAAGTACAATTAAGTAGTAAAGGACAAAATAACATCAAAAATGACAAAAATACCCGTTAGTGGCCGACCACATTGGGAAGCTAGCGTGCCAAAAAGTGACTTTTTGATTTTTTAAGCTTAAAATAATGAGAAATGTATTAAATTAAGCATTATGATAATCCAATACTTGCTAAAAAAATAGTATACATAATAATATAGTGTTATAGATCAACAAAAGCTAACAAATCATTATTGAAGTTCATACACAACAAAATAAGTCAAAAAATCATATATTGCCAAAATAGCTTAATTTGACTTAAAATACTACATCTATTCAATCAATTACTATGAAAACTATTATAATACATGAAAATACTATATTTCTCATAAACATATTAAAATAATAAGTCTCAGTAGAAAAAGACACCAAAAAAATACATCAAATTAACTTTTAATGCATTTTCTTGCACAAAGGGGCACAAAAATCAAGAAAAGTCCCTTGATTGATGGGGAATAATATTTTGTCCCCCCAAACTGACCCTAGCTGTATTTAGCTTCCCCAAATCTGATTTTGTTCTCTCAAAATCATCACCATGTCAACTCATATCAACTCAACCCTGGTGAAGTGGAAGAGAAAAAGAAAAAGAAAATAACCTTAATTAAATTTTTGTCCCCTCCATGTTCCCTAGCCCTTGCCTAAATAAACTAAGCCCAAACACCTTCTTCCACCTTGATAATTTCGTGGAAAAGAGAGGGAGAAACCAAACCTCTTGCCCTTGAGTATTTATGGGAGTTTGAGAGGGAAAAGAGAAGAAATGAAGGAGAAATCAAATAGAGGAGTTTTTCTAAAACTAAATCCTTCCATGCCACCATTCCTTGAGCCCTCAAATAATTAATTAAAATCTCTAAACCTTGTATCTAATATCCCGCAAAATATCTCCCAACACATCCTTTTAAACACTCTAAAAATCAAGAACTAAAATCAAACCGAAAAGGCGTCGTAGTTGAGAAATAGGGGTTGTTATGTTTATGAATAATTTGAGATGTTGTTGTGTGATGTTATCTTTGAGTTTGATGACCTCTAAGTGTGCTAGAGCCTTGATATTAAATTCTATAACACAAACATGCAAAGAAATGGAACAAAAACTTGACATGACATAAGTAGAAGACTTGAATCCTAAGAGGCTTAATTTTTGAGAACTTAGATATTTCTCCCCTGAGATTTAAAACATCATAACTAAATGTAGGAAATTGATCTAAGCATGTTCTTTATGTCTAGATTTAGGTTT
Organism: Heliamphora exappendiculata; assembly: GCA_034768845.1. Taxonomy (NCBI): domain Eukaryota; kingdom Viridiplantae; phylum Streptophyta; class Magnoliopsida; order Ericales; family Sarraceniaceae; genus Heliamphora; species Heliamphora exappendiculata. The sequence continues at coordinate 17,782 of JAOTRH010465684.1, forward strand.
TTATGTTATCTTTCATCCAAAGTTAGTTTCAACTTATTTTCATAACTAGAACTCAAGATATTGCAAGTTTACCCAAGTATGTCATTGTTCGACCAGTAACCACTACCGACTTGAAAACCCTATTTTAAAATGAGATCCGAACTTTGGTCAAAACTTGAAAGTTGTAGATAACATGCATATCTATTCACCCACCACAAATGAGAATAAAATATTGAGTTTTGCTAGGTCAAAACCCATTTGAAAGTCTCTGTTGAGTTTTAGCCCCTAAGGAATATTTTCTTACATATTTTTATATTGCTCAAAATCCCTATTTTTAGTGACCTATTCCACAAGTGGTGTAGATAAATATTGTAGCTAACATATTGAATTACTTGTTGCCCAAAAATTAGATCTTAAAGCCTCAGGATGATACCCCTGTTGGAGACAATACTGCCAAGATTATTATTTTTTAAAACGATTTTCTGTAAAAAAATTAACCGGACGGGCAAACGCCGAAATGGGCTCCAGATAAAACTTTTGACGACGAACGTTCAAAATAAAACTTGTGCAACCAAATTTTATTTAAAAGAATACCATTTGTCGATCTAATCTTCAACTAAGACTTTATTCCGAGTTAAAGCTCCTGTTAGATCTTCTAGTGTATCCCTGTTTGCGATCATCAAATGTAGTGTGGGCTACAGACTATCGAGGACTCGTACAAACAGAATCCCAATATATTTAGTCTTGAGAAACAAAATATGATATATCAAAAAAAATGATAAACTGGTTCAGCCTACTCGCATATATATAGGACTACAGTAGGGACCTGTGGAGTAATTATGAGTAAGACTTTCAGTGGAACACAGATACCTACTAGCGGTTTTTGTAATTTTTATAAAATACTGAATTACAGTTTACACCACTAAAGAACTGTAATTGCACTTTGACCCATAATCTCAAGACTTTCTTGCATTGAGCTCATGTTATTAAATGCTTACCATTTCTCTATACGTTAAGATTCTCGATACCCGCCAACTAAATTTAATTAGTGACAATTTAATTTAATCGGTATCTTGATAATCCTGAAACCCTTTCGCTTAACTTATTTGACCGCCAGATAATTAAATCCAACTGCAGCATTTGGCCCGGTCAAAACTTATAAGCACCCTTAAGAGGTTATCGTCAATCCCGATTTTTTGAGACGTGAATTTCGTCAATAATTAATATTTACCATATAAATAATACCGCTATCCAACTCACCGGGAATATAGACCCATATAAGATCGCACGCTCTAATGAATCAGGACAACGAATATTAAATATATGCAAATCAATAATTATTTCAAGATTAAGAGGATAAGCAATATTCGTAATAACCTTGGGGTGTGAATTAATTTATATAATCAGTACAAAATTAATTATTCCAAATGTCCCGTTCAATACACACAAAGTGTAATAGCACAGAGAGTCGGAACAATAGACGATACTATTATCTGTTACTCGTAATTAAGACTGGTCTACTAAAACTCTATGCTACAGTAGTACCGATGGTATGTCCATTTCTATCTAAACTATGAACATAAAACTTTTATTCTGCAAAAACATAAAATATGATCTTCTATGTGCAAGCTGTACTCTACACACCAGATTAAATACAATACAAAATATCAGACATCTATGCATAACATTAAATAAATGATATACATACATTGCTCATAAAAAATTTTATAAAATAAAAAATTAATTTTATTAAAAATAAAATTAAATACTAAAATTATAATTTTTAGTATACCAACCCTAACAACCCCAAAACCGCTTTAAACTCTCTGTCCAAAACTGGCTTTGCTGAGTTTTGGCGGCCGACAGAACCTATTTTCTAAAATGGTCAAAACGCCTAACTTGTTCCAAACAACTACCCTTAGATTTAAATATGAAACTTGTAGGGGATTTGTTGAACTAGAACATAGTAAAAAAATGGGCTCATTTGGACTTGAAATGGTACCCAAAAAATGAGACCAAAAGAAGCATAATTTTTGTAAAATCTTGATAGAAGTGTTGAACCGTTTTTTTTAATATGAATTGTTCACCAGTTTGTCTTAGGTTTTAGCCTTTGTGTTAAACATGAGAGTTGTAGAAAATATTTTTATCTAAATGGTGTATAAAAATCATAGTTTGATTCTAAGTTTAGATGTCCCAAAACCTTGTCGGCCATTTTAATTTAATACTTAACTTTTGGTCTTAAAATTTGTTAAGTGTATGTTTGAATACCCTTCACTATGAGACCCGAGTTTTCGTATGATGTTTGACTTGAATTAGTTTATTAGTGTTTTAAGTGAATGTATGATGATATAGAACTCATGCGATTATGTTGAATCATATCTTGAAAATTATAACCCGTGCTTCACATACTTATACCTTATACTTTGCGTATTATACCATGAATCTTGCCATACTAGTTGATGCCATGCTATAGATGGTTGTATTTGAGATCCGTACCATACATCGTGAACATTGCCATTTGAACCTGGCATGTTGGAGTCCATCTGTGCAAACCGTTTTTGGGACGGATTGTGTTGAAATTGTTCTTCTTTGTTCTAAATCTAGGGCGTTCCTAGTTGCCATTTTCAATAATGTTTTGGGATAAATTCCCCTTGTGTGCCCTGGGCGTTTCCCCGGTGTTACAAAATTGGTTTATACACCCTGGGCGTGTCCCCAGTGTTTGAAATGGTTTACAGGTATTGTTGGGCACTATGGGTTCATGGCTAGCATTTTGATTTCAATAACTTTGACTTTTTGGTTGACATAGGCGAAGGCATCACGAGTCTTAAGGTGGGAAAAACCGCTTGGGATGAATTTCCCTTGTGCACCCTGGGCGTGTCCCCGGTGTTACAAAATTGGTTTATACACCCAAGGCGTGTCCCCAGTGTTTGAAATGGTTTATTGAATATTGTTGGCCTGAAGTATGGTGCGAACCTCACGCCATTGCCATTCAGTATAACAGCTGTGGCATGATGCCAGGCGATGTGGTTACTATTCGTAACGAGGCGCGATGATGGCTTTGGTGATCAAATACCTGTGAAAGTCTACTATGGTGATTTTCAGTGTGGAATCCCTGTTATAATCTGGATGTATGTTGGGTTGGGCATCTGCATTTCATACGCATATGTTTATTGACTGTCTGCTATCATGTCATAAATTTGTCTGTCTCCTTGACTATAAACTGTACTTGGTGTTGTATGGTATGTGATGTGATAAATTTTGTGTCGTGAGATAAGTTAGAAGGTTAGAGTGTTTTGCTTCTAGGCCTTGGCTCATGGCATTCGTCCCACAGGTAAGGAAGAGTTATTGGAGGAAGTCGTCCCAGTGAGAGAAGAAAAGTTTGAAGAACAGGGTGATTTTCAAGAGCACGTGGATTTCGCTGATGCATTATGAGGAGTTGAGACTTCTTCTTTTATGCTTATATTCAGTTATCTCGCGCTTAGTATAATTTTTGAAATTTCTTGCTGAAATTCTAATAATTATGTACTTTTGAATGGTTAAGAACTCTCTTACGATGTAATAACTAACGTATGTAAATATGAATAAATGGCTAGAATATCCCTTTATTTATATTTATGTTTGTCCCGACGTGTCCGAAGGACAGGACGTCACAGTTGGTAACATAGCCCAGGTTTAGTGAACCTTCAGGCCTTGGGTTATGGAAAATCATGCGTTCTATTGCGTTGGAGCTCAATAGGATGCATTGTATTCATAATAATTATCATCTATACATCATACAAACTAAAATCTTCTATGCCTATGTCATATAGCAGTCGCGCCAAGACATTACCGGGATCAAAAGTAGCAAGGAATCTACATGAAAAAATAGGAGTAAGGGCATTGAGATCGAAGATCGAAGATTCATCCAATGGGTTATCTTATTTGAAGGGAGGTAGACAGGAGTGTGCACTAGAAAAAGTTTTAGATATTACATCGATGAAGAACCCATTAAAGAACAAGACCCAATAGATGTATTTTCTTTGGCAGGGATGTTCCTAGATGAGTGGCCAGTTTATGAATGAGAAGAAGCAGGGGAAGTAGGGGCAAACGAAGAACCAAATGAGGTAGGAAATGAGGCAGATGTTGAGGTGAAGGACGAGGAGGAACCTGAGGATGATGACAACGAGAATGAGGAGCGAACCATAGCTTTCCTTTATGATCCATTAGAGGCATCGCCACCGGAGACGGACGATGATGAAGCAACGAATGTAGTGATCTACTGGAACCGCCAAGAGTACCGCAAGGACTATCGTATTGGAGAGCGGGTATATGCAAGAGTTTTCCCATAAAGGACATGGAAGTGGAAAAAGTCAGAGTCTTTCTCGAGACACATGGGTCAACTAAGAGTGTTGGAGAGATGTGACGAGACCATCTATCGTCTGAAGGTACCATCGGGATTCAAAGAGCTATTAGGGGATAGGATGGTTGCAAGATAGTTGTAAACATATAACCAAGAGATAAGAGAGGAATCATCAACCCGCGCAATCAGATAATAGACTTTAACAATCTAGAAACGTACCTAAAGGTACCAATAGCTGTGATCAACAGGGTTCGCATGGGACTAAAGGGCTTTTGGGACGTGAAAGTGCAGTGGTGCTGCTACGGTATCTATGAGGCAATGTGGGAGCATGACTCAGTTATTTGCTACTTCTATCCACATTTGTTCGTCTAAGCTTCAGTGCGTTGGGCTTTGTATCTTTTCCTTCGTTGGATGTTGTACATACGTTCTGTGAACTTTTAAAACCTTGTACACCGGTTACGTGAATAGAATGTAATGCAAATGTTTGTTGTTAAATTCTTCATAAGCTATCTCATAATCCTAAATTAAGTTTCACAAGATCACAAATCCTGAAAATCGTCAAGAATTGATACTAGCCCCAAATCTCAACAATCTCCTAGGATAGCTGATAGACAACTAAACCATCGACAAGGTAATGAACTCTTAGATGATAAGACACCTGGGCTAGCCTAAGTTTTACAAAAGCCACCATTAGAACCCCACAACTCTATCCCTATGAGTTCTTTTCTGAAGCTTTTATGACAACCCTCGTACTCGATTGAAGCCCTTTGTGTGTCCTCCTTCTTAATAACACTGGTTTTGAACGTTCGATATTGGTAGTCTTTTGCCCTCATATAATTCTCTCGATCCAGATACCGCACCTTTTGTAGTGATTTCGTGAAATCTTTGTTTACTCTCGAAATCCTAACCTGGAGAGTCGACTTGGATGCTTGGATTGAAGTATGTTAGGCCGACATAACTTTAGGACAAATATCTAGTTTGGCTACCAATTGCTTAAACATATCTTTTATCAAGATCTGATGTTGGACAGATTGGTCCCGAGAACATCCCCTTTGTAATCTTTATTGGATGTTTAACTCTTATGTTCAAATGCGTTTGAGCCTCAATCGACCTCTCAATCTGGGTCAATAATGATTGCCTTAACCTTGACCCCTTACCCTAATCTTGACCCCTTTCGAAAACCTTCTGTGATGTGACCCGTTAGAGCAAGTTTGTTTAGATTGGTGAGTAGATGTTGTTGGTATGGAGAAGAAATTTTCTTGTGGGAACGTGTGAACTCTAAGTATAAGAAGTTGAAGGATGATATAATTTTGTTGTTTTGGTGGAATTGCATAGAAAATCAATGTGAGTACGTGGGAGGAATAATCGTTTGGATGAGAAGAGTGAAAGCGTAAGTAAGACTATACAAATTCATGAGTATGGTTTTTGTATTTGGCCTTAAGTGAATCGAGTGTCTTGGTAGAATGTGGGTAAGATGAAATAATTTGTGAAAATGATTCTTAGTTCGATTGTGTGGCAGAAAATGTGTAAAGGGATTGAGTGATAATCAGGAGTTAATACTATTCAGGTAAAAGATTGTAGGGTGGATGGTACAAACGTGAAGGAAATATGTGACGAGATTATGATTGGATTCATATGAGTAAGCATATACATGGGGAGCGTTTAGTCTGTGCAGTATGTTTAGCCCTAGTAACTCATTAAGTTCAAGTGGCGATATTAGTCTTAATGGTAGTAAGGCTAAAGTAGTTCAACACGAAGTGGTGATGTGATTTCGAGTGAGTAGTCGTTAGTTGATCGAAAAGTAGTCTTCGATGTACGTTTGAATATGGAAATGAGCTGGGTTTTGGTAGAGTAACAGTCTTTCTAGACAGAAATGGAGAATGTTTGAATTAGTTTCAGTAGTGGGCTAGTTTAGAGGCATATGATTGCTTGTGGAAGTCGTATTCAATGTAAGTTGTGTTTTGGAGCCAACGTGTTCTCAATGATAGATTGGGGTTATGATACCATAAATTGAAAGTGCGGGAGTTAGATATACCCAAGACTATCTTTAGGACTCGTTACGAGCATTATGAAATTATGATGATGCCTTTCGGGTTAATAAATGTACCTGCTGTATTATGGACCTAATGGATTGAGCATTCAGAAGCTTTCTAGGCTAATTTGTAATTGTGTTGATAAATGATATTCGGTTATATTCTCGGCGTGAAGAGGAACACAGAAAATATTTGAAGATTCTTTGTAGATCCTGAGAAAGCATAAGTTATAGGTAAAACTTGGAAAGTGTGAATTTTAGTTGAATTGGGTAATATTTTTAGGTCATGTTATAACTGGAGAAGAAATTCAAATGGGCCCAATAGAAGTAGAAGCAATAGTTAATGGGAATAGGCTAATTGACGTGATAGAGATACAAACTTTTTGGGGCTAGTTGGTTATGTGACATGGTCCTTGAAAATTTGGTAGTAATCAGCTTGAGATGTTACTAGGACAAAAAAATCATTAATCTAAGTGGTGAACATATGGGCTTGATCTTATACACACCCTCAATAAATAATAGCTCAAGTAAATAAGGACATAATTTTGAAGAATGAGAAGGCACAAAGTTAGTAAATCATCCTTAAACTTCCAAATGATGAAGTACGGGGTGAAATTTTGGGGACAAAATTTGTTTAAGGGGGTAGTTTGTAACGACCCTGCTCGGACCATAGTATTAGTGATGGATAGTACACAAGACTCTACAGCACAAACGAGGTTCACAACCCTAACTCGAATCGAAAACCCTAAGTTCTGCCCGAAAATCCCAAAAGGGTCCAAAACACAGGCAATAAAATCGTAGCACTCAAAGAGTCTCCTAACATTCTAAATGAACTAAATATCATAAAATAATGAATTAAAAATTAGAAATCCTCATAAATAGGGTAAAATTGCCATTTTTTTCCTAGTACATTAAAAAATCTTAAAAATTTAAATTTGACACATGAATACCCTAAATTAAGGATTTAAGTACAATTAAGTAGAAAATAACAAAATAACACCAAAAATGATAAAAATACCCCTTCGTGGCTGACCACATTGGGAAGTGTGCCAAAAAGAGACTTTTTGCTTTCTTTTTAGCTTAAAATAATGAGAAATGTATTAAATTAAGTATTATGATAATCCAATACTTGTTGAATAAGTAATATACATATTAATATAGTGTTATAAGTCAACAAAAGTAAACAAATTATTATTGAAGTTCATACAAAATAAAATAAGTCAAAAAGTCATATATTGCCAAAATAGCTTAATTTGACTTAAAAAACTACATCTATTTAATCTATTGTTATGAAAACTATGATAATATATGAAAATACTATATTTCTCATAAATATATTAAAATAATAAGTCCCAGTAGTAAAAGACACCAAAAAGATACGTCAAATTAACTTTTAATGCATTTTCTTGCACAAAGGGGCACAAAAACCAAAAAAAATTCCTTGATTGATGCGGGAACAGATTTTGTCCCCCCAAACTGACCCTAGCTGTATTTAGCTTCCCCAAATCTGATTTTTTTCTCTCAAAACCATCACCATGTCAACTCATATTAACTCAACCCATGCGAAGTGGAAGAGAAAAAGAAGAAGAAAGTGCCCTTAATTAAAATTTTGTCTCCTCCATGTTCCCTAGCCCTTGCCTATATAAACTAAGCCCAAACACCTTCTTCCACCTTGATAATTTCGTGCAAAAGAGGGAGTGAAACCAGACCTCTTGCCCTTGAGTGTTTATGAGAGTTTGAGGGGAAAAAAGGAAGAAATGAAGGGGAAAAAAGGAAGAAATGAAGGAGAAATCAAATAGATGAGTTTTTCTAAAGCTAAATCCTTCCATGCCACCATTCCTTGAACTCTCAAATAAGTAAGTAAAATCTCTAAATATGATATCTCAGATCCTTCCAAATATCCCCCAACACATCCCTTTAAACACTCTAAAAATCAAGAACTGAAATCAAACTCAAAAAGCGTCGTAGTTGAGAAATATGGGCTGTTATGTTTACGAATAATTTGAGATGTTGTTGCGTGATGTTATCTTTGAGTTTGATGACCTCTAAGTGTGCTGAAGCCTTGATATTAAAGTCTAGAACACAAACATGCAAAAAAATATAACAAAAACTTGACATGACCTAAGTAGAAGACTTGAACCCTATGAGACTTAATTTTTGAAAACTTTGATGCTTCTACCTTGAGATTTGAAACATCACAACTCAATGTAAGAAATTGATATAAGCATGTTCTTTATGTCTAGATTTATCTTTTGGTGTTATGTTTCATCCAAAGTTAGTTTCAACTCATTTTCATAACTAGAACTCAAGATATTGCAACTTTACCAAAGTGTACCATTTTTCGACCAGTAACCACTACTGACTTGGAAACCTTATTTTAAAATGAGATTCGAATTTTGGTCAAAACATGAAAGTTTTAGATAACGTATATATCTATTTACCCACCAAAAATAAGAACAAATTATTGAGTTTGGTAGGTCAAAACCCCTTTGAAAGTCTGTGTTGAGTTTCAGCCCCTAAAGAACATTATGTTACATATTTTTATATAGCTTAAAACCCCTATGTTCAGTGATCTATTCCACAAGTGGTCTAGATGAACATTGTAGCTAACATATGAAAGTACTTGCTGCTCAAAAATCTAACCTTAAAGCCTTGAGATGATACCCCTGTTTGAGGCAATACTGTCAAGATCATTATTTTTGAAAATAATTTTTGGTAAAAAATTAACTGGACGGGCAAACGCCTAAACGGGCTCCAGATAAAACTTTTGACGACTAACAATCAAAATAAAACCCATACAACCAAAGTTAATTTAGAAGAATATCATTTTTCAATCTAATCTTCAACTACGAATTGATTCTGAGTTGAAACTCCTGTCAGATCTTCTACTGTATCCCCCATATGCGATCCTCGATCGTAGTGTGGGCTACAGACTATCAAAGACTCATACCGGAAGAATGCCGATATATTTAATCTTGAGAGACAATATATGATATATAAAAAAAATGATAAACTGGTTCTGTGACGCCCCATCCTCCGAGCACGTCGAGACATATATAAATATAAATATAAGAATATTCTAGCCATTCATTCATATTTATAATGGTTAGTTATTACATCATAAGTGACTAAACATTTTTAAAGTACATAAGTATTACAGTTCCACCAAGAATTTTCAACAATTAAACTAAGCACAGGAGAACTGAATATAAGCATAAAAGTAGAGGTCTCGACTCCTCAGAATGCATTAGCGAAAGCCACGTGCTCTTGGGACTCACCCTGTTCTTCAAACTCTTTTTCTCCCTCTGGGATGACTTCTCCAAGAACTCCTCCCTACCTGTGGCACAAATTCCATGAGCCGAGGCCCAGAAGCAAAACACTCTAACCTTTTAATTAATCTCACGACACAAAATTTACCGCAACACATACCATAAAACACCCAGTATGGTTTATAGTTAAAGAGATAGACAAATTTATAACATGGTAATAGATAAGTCAATAAACATGCGTGTATGAAATGCAGATGCCCAACCCAAAATGCATCCAGATTATAACAGGGATTCTATGCTGGGAATCACCATAGTAGACTTTCACAGGTAATTGATCACCAAAGCCATCATTGCGCCTCGTTGCGAATAGTAACCACATCGCCTGGCGTCGTGCCACAACTGTTTTACTTAATGGCAACGGTGTGGGGTCCGTGCCATACTCCAGGCCTTATCACTTCTTCAGGACTTATTGTCATTGCCTCAGGGACTTATTATCACTGCCCTCATATATCAAGCGATCTGTCCCACCTTAAGACTCGTGATACCTTCGCCGGTGTCAACCCAAAAGTCCAAGTAATCAAAATCAGAATGCTAGCGGCGAACCCATGGTGCCCAACAATATTTGTAAACCATTTCAACACTAGGGGCGCACCCAGGGTGTATAAACCAAATCTGTAATACCAGGAAGGCACCCAGAGTGTACAAGGCAGTTACATCCCAAAATATTTTCAAAAATGTCAATCAGGGATGCCCTAGATATAGAACCAATGGATAACAATCTCAACACAGCCCAGCCCATCTCAACAACGGTTTGCACAGATGAACTTTAATATGCCAGGATGCAAGCGACAATGTCAATAATGTATGATATGGATCTCAAATATAACCATCTATAGCATGGCATCAACTAGCATAACAAGATTCATGATATAACGTGCAAAGTATAAAGTACAAGTATGTGAGGTAAAAGCTACAATTCACAAGATATGATTCAACATGATCGCATGAATTCTAAATCATCATACATTCACTTATAAACATTAATCAACTAATTCAATCAACCATCTTACAAAAACTAGGGTCTCATAGTGACAGGTACTCAGCATACACTTAACAAATTTTAAGGCAAAAAATCAAGTATTAAATTAAAAGTGGCGACAGGGTTTTAGGGCATCTAGGTTTGGAATCAAGCTATGATTTTTATATACCAATTAGATCAAATTATTTTCTACAATTCTCATGTTTAACACCAATGCCAAATCCTAAGGCAAAGGGGTGAACATTTTATCCTAAGCAAAAATAGTTCAGCACTTTCTCCAGATTTTTACCAAAAACTAGCTTATGTTGCTCTCGATTTTGGAGTAACAAAAGAAGTCCAAATGAACCCATTTTTTAGTATGTTCTAGTTTTGCAAGTTACCAATAATTTTCATGTTTAGATATAAGGGGTTTTGTTTGAAACAAGTTAGACTTTTTGGCCAATTTAAAAAGTGGGTTCTGTCAGCCGCCAAAACTCAGCAGAGTCGATTTTGGACAGAGGATTTAAAACGGTTTTGGGCTTTCATCCCGACGCTTTAATGTCTGATGTTTGGGTAGAAAATACATCCATGTGTGGCTACAAAGTTCATGTAGACCACTTTTGTAATAGATCACTAATAATAGGGGTTTTGGGCCATATAAAAATATATGACAGAATGTCCCTCGAGGGCTGAAAATCAATACAGACTTTCAAAGGCGTTTTGGCCAATCAAACCCCAATATTTTGTTCTCATTTTTGGTGGGTAGATGGATATACATGTTATCTACAACTTTTATGTTTTGACCAAAGTTCGGATCGCATTCTAAACTTGGGTTTCAAAGTCGGTAGTGTTGAATGGTCAGAAAATGATACACTTTGGTAAAATTGCAATAGTTTGAGTTCTGGTTATGAAAATGGGTTGAACCTAACTTTGGATGAAATATAACACAAAAATATAACTCTGGACACAAAAATCATGCTTAAATCAATTTTTTACATTGAGTTATGGCGTTTCAATTCTCAGGGCAGAAACATCAAAGTTCTAGAAAATTAAGCCTCTTAGGGTTTAGGTACTCCACTTATGTTATGTCAAGTTTTGGTTCTATTTCCTTGCATGTTTTTGCTTCAAACTTAAATATCAAAACTCCAGCACACTTAGAGATCATCAAACTCAAAGATAACAATATACAACAACATCTCATATCATTCATAAACAAAATAGCCCCTAAATTCCAACTGCGACGCCTTTTCGATTTGATTTCGGTTCTTGATTTTTAGACTGTTTAAAGGGATGGGTTGAGGGAAATTTTGAGGGATCTTAGATACAATGTTTGGAGGTTTTACTTACATGTTTGAGAGATCAAAAGATGATTGAGGATTGATTTGGACTAGGCTTTCGAAAACTTCCTCGGTTTCTTCCTTTTCCTCCCTTTCTTCTTCCTCAAACTCATGGAATACTTCAAGAACAATTGAAGGTCTGGTCCCTCACTCTCTTACACGAAATTTTGAATGGGAAAAGAGGTGTTTGGGCTTAGTTTAAATAGGCAAGGACTAGGGAACAAAGGGGAGACAAAAAGTACATAAAGGTCCCTTTTTTCTTCATTTCATTAAATGTGATTTGAATTTGATTTGAGTTGATTTGATTCGTGGAGACTAGAATTCAGATTTGGGGAAGCTAGAAGTAGCTAGGGTTCAGTTTGGGGGGACAAAATCTGATCCCCCATCAATCAAGGGATTCTTCTTGGTTTGCATGCTCCTATTGTGCAAGAAAATGCATTAAAAGTTAATTTGATGTATTTTTTTGGTGTATTTTCTTACTAAAACCTATTATATTAATATGGTTATGATAAATATAGTATTTTCATGTATTATCATAGTTTTCATAGCAATTGATTAAATAAATGTAGTCTTTTAAGTCAAATTAAGTTATTTGGACAATATATGATTTTTTGACTTATTTTGTTGTGTATGTAATTCAATAATAATTTGTTTGCTTTTGTTGACTTATAACACTATATTATTAGGTATATTACTTTTTCAACAAGTTTGGGATTATCATAATGCTTCATTTAATACATTTGTCATCATTTAAAGCTAAAAAGAAGCAAAAAAGTCACTTTTTGGCACATCCCCCAAGGTGATCGGCCATTAAGGGGTATTTTTGGCATTTTTTATGTTATTTTGTCTTTTGCCACTTAATTGTACTTAAATTCTTGATTTAGGGTATCCATATGTCAAAATTTAGATTTTTAAAGCTTTTTATTGTACTATGGGCAAAACGGTCATTTTACCCTATTATGAGAATTTTTTAATTTTTAATTCATTATTTCATGATATATACTTCGTTTAGAATGTTAGGAGATTCTCCGAGTACAAGGGTTTTATTGCCTATATTTTGGACCTTTTAGGGTTTTTGGGCCATATTTAGGATTTTTGGTTCGAGTTAGGTTTTTGAATATCTTCCGTGTTCTATGGCCTTGTGGACTATCTGTCACTAACACTAGGGTTTGAGCAGGGTCATTACATGGGTCGTTATCAACAGGGTTGTTACAACTAGAGTCTGTACCGAGTCGTTACAGGTTCAGTCTACCCACATATATATAGGGCTACAGTAGGAATATAAGGAGTAATTATAAGTAAGACTTCAAGTGGAACACAGATACCTATTAGCAATTTCTGTAATTATGGAAAGATGCAGTAATGTCTACAATTTTTATAAAATACTGAATTACAGTTCACACCACTAAAGAACTGTAATTGCACTCTGACCAATAATCTTAAGATTTTTTTGCATTGAGCTCCTGTTATTAAATGCTTACCATTTCTCCCTACGTTAAGATTTTTGATACTTACCAATTAAATTTAATTACTAAAAATTTAATTTAATCGGCTTCTTAATATTCCTTAAGCCATTTCGCTTAACTTATTTGACTACTGGATAATTAAATCCACCTATATGGTTTAGCCTGGTCAAAACTTATAAGCATCCTTAAGGGGGTATCGTTAATCCTGAATTTTTAGGACGTGAATTTTGTCAATAATTAATATTTTTCATATAAATAATACCGCTATCCAACTCACCAGAAATATAGACTCATATAAGATCGCACCCTCTAATAAATCAAAATAACGAATATTAAATATTTATAAATTAATAATTATTTCAGGATTAAGAGAATAAGCACTATTCGTAATAACTTTAGGGTGTGAATTAATTTATAAAGTTAATACAAAATTAATTATCCCAAATTTCCCATTTAATACACACAATGTGTACTAGTACAGAGAGTTGGAACAATAGACGATGCTATTATCTGTTTTTCGTAATCAAGACAGGCCTACTAAAATTCTGTGCCACAGTCGTACCGATAGAATGCTTATTTTCATCTAAACTGTAAATATAAAATTTATATTCTACAAGAACACAAAATCTGATATTCTATGTGCAAGTCGTACTCTACACACCATATTAAATACTATACAAGATATCGGACATCTATGCATAACATTAAAAAAATAATATGCATACATTACTCATAAAAATTATCATAAAATAAAAAAAAATTTATTAAAAATGAAATTAAATACTAAAATCTTGGTTTTCAGTATACCAACCCTAATAATCCCAAAACCGTTTCAAACTCTCTGTCCAAAACTAGATCTGCAGAGTTTTGGCGGCTAACAGAATCTATTTTTTAAAATGGCCAAAACGTCTAACTTGTTTCAAATAACTACCCTTAGATCTAAACAAAAAAACTTGTAGGGAACTTGTTGAACTAGAACATACTAAAAAATGTGCTCATTTGGAATTGAAATGATACCCCAAAATTGAGACCAACTTAAGCATAATTTTGATAAAATATTGAGAAAAGTGCTAAAGCATTTTTACTTGATATGAATTGTTCACCAATTTGCCTTAGGTTTTAGCCTTGGTGTTAAACATGACAATTTTAAGAAATATTTTTATCTAAATGGTGTATAAAAATAATAGCTTGATTCCAAGTCTAGATGCCCCAAAACATTGTCGGCCCTTTTAATTTAATACTTAACTTTTCACATTAAAATTTGTTAAGTATATGTTTGAGTACCCTTCACTATGTGACCCGAGTTTTCATATGATGTTTGATTTGAATTAGTTTATTAGTGTTTTAAGTGAATGTATGATGATATAGATCTCATGCGATCATGTTGAATCATATCTTGAAAATTGTAGCATGTGCTTCATATACTTATACCTTATGCTTTGTATATTATACGATGAATCTTGCCATACTAGTTGATGCCATGCTATAGGTGATTGTATTAGAGATCCATACCATACATCATGAACATTGTTATTTGCATCTTAACATGTTGGAGTCTATCTGTGCAAACCGTTGTTGGGACGGGTTGTGTTGAGGTTGTTCTTTTTAGTTCCAAATCTAGGGCGTCTCTAGTTGCTATTTTCGAAAATATTTTGGGATGAATTTCCCCTGTGCACCCTGGGCATGTTTTTGGTGTTATAAAATTGGTTTATACACCCTGGGTGTGTCCCCGGTGTTTGAAATGGTTTACGAATATTGTTGGACACCATGGATTCGTCGCTAGCATTCTGATTTCGATAGCTTGGACTTTTGGGTTGACACAGGTGAAGGCATCACGAATCTTAAGGTGGGACAAACCTCTTGGGATGAATTCCCCTTGTGCACCCTGGGCGTGTCCCCGGTGTTATAAAATTAGTTTATACACCCAGGGCGTGTCCCCAGTGTTTGAAATGGCTTATTGAATATTGTTGGCCTAAAATATGGCGCGGACCCCATACCGTTGCCATTGAGTATAGCAGCTATTGCATGACGCCAGGCGATGTGGTTACTATTTGCAATAAGGTGCGATGATAGCTTTGGTGATGAAATACCCTTGAAAGTCTACTATGATGATTTCTAGTGTGGAATCCCTACTATAATCTGGGTGCATGTTGGGTTGAGCATCTATATTTCATACGCACATGTCCTAAATTTGTCTGTCTTCTTGACTATAAACTATACTAGGTGTTATATGGTATGTGTTGGGGTGAGTTTTTTGCCGTGAGATTAGTTAGAAGATTAGAGTATTTTGCTTCTGGATCTTGCCTCATGGCATTCGTGCCACAGGTAAGGAAGAGTTCTTAGAGGAAGTCGTCCCAAAGGGAGAAGAAAAATTTGAAGAACAGGGTGAGTTCCAAGAGCACGTGGATTTCACTGATGCATTCTGAAGAGTCGAGACCTCTGCTTTTGTGCTTATATTCAGTTCTCTCGCGCTTAGTGTAATTTTTAAAATTTCATAGTGACATTGTAATAATTATGTACTTTTCAACAGTTCAGAACTCCCTTATGATGTAGTAACTAACGTATGTAAATATGAATAAATGACTAGAATATTTTTTTTTTTATATTTATGTATGTCCCGACGTGCCCAGAGGATGGGGCATCACAAGGTTATTATGAATAGTGCATATCATCTTAATCCTGAAATAATTATTGATTTGTGTATATTTAATATTCATTATTTTGATTCATTATAGGGTGCGATCTTATATGAGTCTATATTCCCGTGAGTTGGATTACGGTACTATTTATATGGCGAATATTAATTATTGACGGAATCCATGTCTCAAATGATCGGGATTAACGATACCCCCTTAAGGAAGCTTATAAGTTTTGACCGGGCTAAACCCTACTGGTGAATTTGACTATTCGGCGATCAAATAAATTAAGCGGATGAGCTTAAAGAATGTTAAGATGCCAATTAAATTAAATTGTCAGTAATTAAATTTAATTGACAGGTATCGAGAATCTTAACGTGGGGAGAAATTGTCAGCATTTAATAACAAGAGCTCAATACTAGATGGTCTTAAGATTATAGGTCATAGTGCAATTATAGTTCTTTAGTGGTGTGAACTGTAATTCAATATTTTATGAAAATTATAGAAATCGCTACTGGTTTTTTATAGTTGCAGATACCACTATGAGGTTTGCTTAATTGCAGAAACTACTGATATATATCTGTGTTCCTCTGAAAGTCTTACTCATAATTATTTTCTAGGTCCTTGCTGTAGCACTATAAATATGCGGGTAAGCTGATCCAGTTTCATAACTTATCTTCGAAGTCTAAAACTGTTCTGGTTCTACCAGTACAAGTTCTCGGAGGATTATAGCCCGCACTATATCTGAAAAATGCATAAGAAAATACAGTCAAAGATTTGACAAGAGCTTCAACTTGGATTTAAATCGTAGTTGAAGATTCGATTAGTAAAAATGTATTCTTCAAAATTAACTTTGGATGCACAGATTTTATTTTGGTAGTCCGTCATCAAAAGTTTTATCTGTAGCCAATTTTGGCGATTGCCCATCTAGTTAAATTTTTTTGTTAATCGTTTGCAAAAACAAATGTCTTGGCATTCTTGCCTCCAACAATTGGTATAAGAGCCATTTTATTTTTGGTTTTTGATTATCGAGGTCGAATAGTTTTAGAACTGTTGCTAATTTTATTTTACAGGTGTTCTAATGTTGTTTTTATGATCGTCATTTATTTTTCATATTTGATTTAATGGTATGAATGATAATTTTTTTTAATCACGGGGGTTGACCGTAATAGATTGAATGTGAGCTTTCATGACATAGGATCGATGTAATAGTTAGCTTTATATTTTTAAATATCTGTTTAGATTATTTAAAAACATGTTAAATATATCAAAGAACATGAAGAATGGAGGCGACACCGATGGTGGTTCGGGTTTTTATGAGCTACAGATCGCGGTAAGTTTTTAATGATTTTAAGCAATTTTTTTCAATAAATTTTGTTACAGTATTTATGAATAAAAATAGCATAAAAAATAAGTCACAATCAGCGAGAAAAAATCATTAAAATAGCCTGATTCTGGCGGCTTTGCCTACAGCGGTTCGTCAATGTTTTTTTGATTTTTGGGCTATTTTTAGGACTATATTTTGGGAAGTTTTTAAATATAAAATAGCAATAAAACATACCTGAAAATACTATCAAAAATTGAAAAAAAACTGGACCAAAATTACATCCCAAACAGGCAGCAAACAGGCAAATGACGGCGGCGGCAGCGCCCGGCAACAGTAGCTTCCAAGCAATTTTTTGATAGTCTATTGGGCTATTTTTTAGATTTTTTTTACTTTTCAAGAGCTTTTCAACGGTATAAAGAAAGTAAAAAATGGAGTTCGGATAAGGCTGGAACAGCCTCAGGAAGTTGGCGGTTCCAAGCGATGGCACTGGGGTGCGGCGGTAGCAGCTTTGGGCCTTTTTTTCAAAAGTTTTTTGGGCTATTTTCAACCAGATTTTTTCATAAAAAATAGTACTTTTTCATAGTTTTCTTTTGATATAAAGTACATCAAAAATTGAGTTTGGGAAGAGGTCGAAAAAGTCACGAAAAGTTGGCAGCACAGTACTGTGATGGATAGTAGCGTTTTTTGAGGTTTAGGCCATTTTTTGGCCGTTTTTCGTACTGGTTTTGAGTATATTTTTTGACAAAAAATTTCATATTTTGATAACTTTTCAACGGTATAAAGCTCATCGAAAACGGAGCTCGAATGAGGCGGCAGGAGCCGCCTGAAGGTGGCACCAGTGGTGTCTGGTGGTTGCCGGTGACTTTCTCTCTTCCGGGGTTGGTTTTGATGTATATTCTGATATATACGATACTGATATGATATATATTGATATACCAGATAGTATCAGGGAAGACTAATGCAATCAGGACACAATAATTAAATATAAAAGAGGATTATTACAGCTTATCATCTTTAGGAGACTGAAACGCCTCAGCGTTTCAGTTGGATCATAAAACCAGGATATATGCATATTGTGTTATATCTATGTGAACTGCGTGGATGATTGCATATTTGTTTTACTTATCCTGTTAATTTAATTAATTCGAAAATTCAGTTTTAATTAAAATATTTTGTAATGAAAAATAAAATTAAGTTTTTTTAATTAATTAATTTTAATTAAATGAAAAAACTTTAGATATTTTATTTTTTTACAAAATATCACGTTTCAAATGATTTTTTTAAAATAAGGTATATTTTGAAAAAATGTGAGAATTAATTCTAGATTTCAAATTAATTAAATAGAAAAAGATTGAATCGAAATAAATTATTAGTTTTCGAAAAATGTGGAACGAAAAATAAAATAAATAAATGTCTTTAATCACTACTTTAGCTGAAAAACTGAAAGAAAAAAATGTGCATTTATTAAATTTTATTTGTTACGCATTTAAAGGCAAAACTATGGTTTTATAAACAGAATATTTTGAATCGTGTACACGAAAATATGTTTGATTCTTTCAGATCGTATGACTTTCGAAATTAATAAATTTATTTTAATTAAAATAATTTTTATAATCGTCAAAAATATTTTAAAAATCTAAGTGGGAGAAGAAATTTATTCACAGACAAATCCCGTGGTCTCCATCACCAGTTTGTAAGTAATGCAATTAAACATTCCGTGTCTGCAATAAGGCCTTCCTCTTCAATGGACAGATTAATTGCGGTATCGTCAGTACAAATCTCCTTTAGGAATAATTTTGGATAATTGTTAGTGTAGAACACTTCTCCATCTGAAAGGTTCATTGCGAAGCGACTAATTTGGAATTAGGTGATTGTTAACATTAGCTGTATAAAATAGTATCCTCTCCATCTGAGTCACTGCTATTATATACTGGACCAAAACTATGTCATCCATTTAATTTACTTGATAGGGTCAGTTGCTTAGATAGTAAATTAAAAAGAATTGACCTGACCTGTAGATATGGAAGCCACTAATCATGTCTGTAATTAATTACAAGGATTCTAGAAAACCCGGCAACTTAGTGATGGGAAAATTTACCTACATATGAGTAATAATACAAAGGTAATAGCAGTTACAGTAGATGTTATTCTCTATTTTGGTAGAGATCGAATTTTAATATTGAGAGATTATTTTTATATGCCTTCCATTAGAAAGAACTTAGTTTTCGTTTATAGATTGGCTAAAGACGAATATTTGGTTTATTTTAATAACTTTGTGGTTCTTAAGGATAATAAACGAGTTATCTGTTCTGGTACATTGGTGGATGATCTTTATATTATTACTCTAATCTCTCCTACACTGCAACTGACTGAAATGAATAACACATCTAATTTATCATAAAAGATAATGTTTCCTTCTTTAATGAACAAAACATTTCTTTAGCGCGTACGCTTTGGTAATATTAATCTAAATATGATAAACAAACTAGTAGCAGATGAACTTTTGAGTTCATTGAAAGTGGAGGCACTTACAGTCTGTGAATCTTTTTTGGAAGGCAAAATGACCAATAGGCCATTTTCGGCCAAAGGCTATAGAGCTAAAAAAATCATTGGAGCTGGTTCATTCTGATGTGTGTGGTTCTATAACAATCTGAGCTAGAGGTGATTATGAGTACTTCATCAGTGTTATTGATGATTACTCAAGGTATGGATATATTTACCTGATGCACCGTAACTCTGAATGATTTGAGAAATTCAAAGAATTCAAGACGGAGGCAGAGAAGCGTCTAGGTAAAAGTATCAAATCACTATGATCCGACCGTGGTGGAAATACTTCTTTGGAGAGTTTAAGAACTACTTGTCATCAGAGGGGATTATATCCCAATTGACTGCACCAGGCACTGCGCAACAGAATGGTGTAGTAAAAAGAAGGAATATTATAGAGATGGTAAGGTCAATGATGAGTTACTTAGGTTTACCCGATTTATTTTGTGAACTCGCTTTAGAGATAGCGGCTTACATTCTGAACATAGTACCTTCTAAGTCAGCACCTTATACTCCTATAAAATTGTGGACCAAGCGTAAGTCTAATCTGAAATACATTCAGATTTGGGAGTATCGAGCACTTGTATTGAAAGGGAACGCGAGTAAGCTGGAAACGAGGACAAAAGTATATTTCTTTATGGGGTTTCCCAAGAGAACAAAGGGTTGTCTATTTTATAATCCTAAGGATCCGAAGGTCATTATTAACGCCAATACCCAATTCTTAGAAAAAGAATATATTATGGACCACAGGCCCAAAAGCACTATTGTTCTGAAAGAACTGAGAGGAAATACGAGTAGAAAAGAAGAACAAGTCATTGATGTCCCATTACGTCGTTGTAGTGGGAGGATTATCGGGATAGGTGCAAATAAAGAACAAGGTGCTGATACACAGGATTCGGTTCTGCACAACGTGTTACTGCTAGTTCACTGACACATGTAGTGTCTTGTCGTAGTGGGAGGGTTGTTCATCAACCTGACGGGTATATGTTCTTTGGAGAGTCTTTTGACGTGATCCCAACAGAACTCGATACCGAGCCCTATAACTACAATAAAGCACTTCAAGACAAAGATGCAGATCTTTGGCAAATGGCTACGAATTTAGAGATAGAATCTATGTATTCCAATCAGGTCTGGAAATTTGTAGAACCACCTAAAGGGATAAAATATATTAGATGCAAGTGGATCTACAAGAGGAAGAGAGGAGCAGACAGGAAGGTTGAAACCTTCAAAGTTAGGCTTGTTGCTAAAGGGTTCACTCAGAAAGAAGGAATCGATTATCAGGAAACCTTTTTGCCGGTAGCCATGCTTAAGTCTATCCAGATTCTCTTATCCATTACCGCTCATTTCGATTACAAAATCTAAAAAATGGACGTCAAGATAACTCTTCTTAACGAAAGTCTTGACGAGTATATCCATATGATACAACCAGACAGATTCATTGCAAATAGCCAGGAATACATGTTGTGTAAGCTTAAGAGATTCATTTATGAATTTAAACAGGCATCGAGGTCTTAGAACACTCGGTTTGATCAAGCCATTAAGTCTTATGGTTTTAATCAAAGTCCAGATGAGTTTTGTTTGTATAAGAAGCGTGACAGAAGCGTGGTGATCTTCCTAGTACTTTATGTAGACGGTATCTTGGTCATCAAAAATGATGTGGGGGCATCATCTACCATTAAAATATGGTTATCTGGGCAGTTCGATATAAAGAACTTGGGAGAAACTAGTCACATCCTTGGGGTCAAGCTTGTGCGAGATCGAAAACAAAGGATGTTGGACTTATCACAAGCAAAATATATCGGTGATATCCTTACTCGTTTTAGCATGCATGATTCCAAGAAAGTGTTTCTCCCTTTCTAGCGTAGAGTCACTCTATCCAAGGATCAGTCTCCTAAGACACCTGATGAGATAAAGAAGATGAAGGCGGTTCTTTATGCTTCGGCAGTATGAGGCCTCATGTATGCTATACTTTGTACTAAACCCGACATCTGCTTTGCCGTTGGCATGATTAGCAGATATTAGTCTAACCAAGGGCGTGAGCACTGGGCTGCGGTAAATATTATAATCAAGTACCTAAAAAAGACTAAGGATTATATGTTGATTTACCAGGAAAACATTCTTGTACCTTTGAGGTACACAGACTCAGATTTTCAGTCATATATAGAGCTTTCATTCGGAGATAACCTTGTAGATCATTTACAAAGAGCTTATTGGCTAAGAATTTTGGTAGTTATGTAGAGGGCATAGGAGTCAGATGTAAGGCAGTATATTTTTTATATAAGTGGAAGATTGCTAGGGTTGGTATACTGAAAAATATATTTTTAGTATTTAATTTAATTTTAATAAAATTAATTTTTTATTTTATGAAAAACTTCATGAGTAATGCATGTGTATCATTTCTTTAATATTATGCATGAATGTTCGATATTCTATAGAATATTTAATCTTGAGTATAGAGTACGGTTTGCACACAGAAGATCAGATTTTAGGTTTTTACAGAATATAAGTTTTATGTTTACAGTTTAGATGGAAATAGACAAACTATTGGTACGACTGTAGCACAAAGTTTTAGTAGGCCTATCTCGGTTACGGGAAACGGATAATAGCGTCATCTATTGTTTCGACTCTCTGTGCTAGTAGACTTTGTGTGTACTGAATGAGACATTTGGGGTAATTAATTTTGTACTGACTACATAAATTAATTCACATCCCAAGGTTATTATGAATACTGCTTATCATCTTAATCCTGAAATAATTATTAATTTGCGTATATTTAATATTCATTGTTTTGATTCATTAGAATGTGCAATCTTATAAGGGTCTATAATCCCAGTGAGTTAGATGATGGTATTATTTATATGGCGAATATTAATTATTGACGGAATTCATGTCTCGAAAGATCGGGATTGACGATAGCCCCTTAAGGAAGCTTATAAGTTTTGATCAAGCTAAAAAACCCTACAGGTGGATTCAATTATCCAGCGGTCAAATAAGTTTAGCTGAAGGGCTTAAAGAATGTCAAGATGCTGATTAAATTAAATTGTCAGTAATTAAATTTAATTGGCGGGTATCAAAAATCTTAACGTTGGGAGAAATGGTAAGCATTTAATAACTGGAGCTTAATGCTAGATGGTCATGAGATTATATGTCAAAGTGCAATTATAGTTCTTTAGTGATGTGAACTGTAATTCAGTATTTTATGAAAATTACAGAAATCGCTGCTAATTTTTCATAATTGTAGATACCGCTATGAGATTTGCTTAATTACGAAAACCGCTGATACGTGTTTGTATTCCATTGAAAGTCTTACTCATATTTACTCCCAGTCCCTACTGTAGCCCTACAAATATGCGGGTAGATTGAACCAGTTTCATAACTTGTCTACTAAGACTAAAGTTGTCCTGGTTATGCCGGGATAATTTATCGGTGGATTATAGCCCACACTATATCTGGAAATTACATAAGAGAATACAATAGAATATCTGATAGAAGCTTCAACTCGGATTCAAATCGTAGTTGAAGATTTGACCGGTAAAAAAGTATTCTTCTAAATTAACTTCGGATGCACAGGTTTTATTTTAATCGTTCGTCATCAAAAGTTTTATCTAGAGCCTGTTTTGGCGATTGCCTGTCCAATTCATTTTTTTTGTTAATCGTTTACAAAAACAAAGATCTCGATAGTCTTGCCTCTAACAATCGGTACATAGGAATCATTATTTTTTCTCGGCTGTGTGTTTTGAGTGGAAATCCATGTTTTGGTTACTGTTTTTTCTTAACTATTAAACGTTATTTGCATTGTTGAAATGCTTAGTTTTGAGGATAGAAAATAGTTTTGTGACTTGTAGAAGTCTGGTGAAAAACTTGAGATTTTATGAAGTAAAATCGTTTAGAGGCTCATGTGGTTGAGTCAACTTTATGCTTTATGATTGCATATCCTATTTTACGACTTTATAGTCTGTTTCTATTGAGCTTTGGCTCACGTTGTGGGATTTGTTAAAACATATTTCAGGTGAACGCGATCCTGTAGGTTGACCTTGAGATATCTGGAGGTGGTGGATAACAAGACTCTTATGTTCTGTCTTGGTTAGGTAGTTTATAACTTTTTTTTTAGATAATGTTTTGATGTAATGTAATCCTTGTGGTGCCGATGTATGCATAATTTATGCTTTCGAGAGAAACCATGGGTTTATTGTATTATAGTTTTTATTGGTTGGTGCATCGGTTTATAAAAGGAGTTTTCAAATGGTTTATGCTTCATATAAACTCTTGTGCTTCGAGGGGAATTTTAGAATAGCTCGCACACCTTTTTAAAGATTTTCTTAACCCAAAATGTATGTTTTATTTTAAAGGATTGGCTTGTGGGGCCGTAACCGTAGTTTCTAGGGCTACTCTTTTAAATTAAATAAACCCTCGGTTGTATGTTTTTATAATGGTTTTAGCCTCGTTTGGCTTCATGATTTTTCATCTGTTGTGTCTGGGCAATTTTGGTGGTTGTTCGTGGGCTTTTCATGTGACCCAGAGTTCAAGGCATGACAGCACTGGGAGGAGAGCTATACTAACCCAACAAAAGTTCTAAAGAAAGCTCAGAAACTAGGGTAGAGCCCTAGGAGGAAGACAAACCTAAGAAAAACTAAGGGTGCTAAACCAACACCCTGGGTAAAGCCCTAGGAGAGAGAAAGCTATCCTAAACCAACAAAAGTTCTAAAGAGAGCTAAAAAACCCGAGCAGAGCCCCCTGGAGGAAGATGGACCTAAGAAAAATCGAGGGTGCTAATTTGACAGCCCGACTAAAGCCCCAGGAAAGAGGAAGCTATCCTAAACCAGCAAAGGTTCTAAAAAGAGGAGCTCAAAAACTCGAATAGAGCCCCTGGAGGAAGATAGACCTATGTAAAATCGAGGGTGCTAAACCAACAGCCTAGGTAAAGCCCTAGGAGAGAGAAAGCTATCCTAGACCAACAAAGGGTCCTAAACTAAGACCCTAGGCAAAGCACCGAGAAGTAGGTCGAGATCCTAATACAAATGAAGGTTAAAACTAAGACTCAGGTGGGAACCCGAGAAGGAAACTTTCGTAAACCGAACAAAGGTCCAAAGAAAACCTAAGCAGAACCCCGAAAGGGAAATTATCCTAAACCAAACAACCAAGCAAAGGTCCTAAATAGATACAAACAAAACATCCAATAAAAGAAAAAATACATAATCATACTGGTTTAGTGTTGGAGGTAAAACTGCCAAGATCATTGTTTTTGGAAACGATTTTTGGTAAAAAATTAACTGGACGAGCAAATGCCGAAACGAGCTCCAGATAAAACTTTTGGCGTCAAACGATCAAAATAAAAACCTGTGCAACCAAAGTTAATTTAGAAGAATACTTTTTTACCGGTCAAATCTTCAACTACGATTTTAATTCCGAGTTGAAACTCCCATCAGACCTTCTACTGTATTTCCTTATACAATTTTTGAATGTAGTGTGAGCTACAATCTAACGAGAACACGTACCGACATAACCTGGACAGCTTTAGTCTTGAAGAAAAGTTATGAATATGGTTCAGCCTACCCACATACTTATAGGGCAACAGTAAGGACCTATGGAGTAATTATGAATTAGACTTCTAGTGGAACACATATACATATTCAGCGATTTTCATAATTAAGGAAACCTCATAGCGCTATCTGCAATTATAAAAATCTTGCAACAATTTCTGTAATTTTTATAAAACACTAAATTACAGTTCTCATCACTATAGAACTATAATTGCACTCTGACCCACTATATCAAGACCATCTTGTATTGAGCTCCTGTTATTAAATGTTTAATAGTTCTCCCTACGTTAAAATTCCTAATACCCGCCAATTAAATTTAATTACTGATAATTTAATTTAATCGGCATCTTAAAATTTCTTAAGATATTTCGCTTAACTTATTTGACCACTAGATAATCAAATTCACCAGTAGGGTTTCGTTTGGTCAAAATTTATAAGCTTTTTTAAGGAGGTATCGTCATTCCCGATCTTTTAGGAGGTGGATTCTGTCAATAATTAATATTCACCATATAAATAATACTGTTATCCAACTCACTAAAAATATAAACCCATATAAGACCGCACCATTTAATGAAGAAAAATAATAAATATTAAATATACGCAAATCAATAATTATTTTAAGATTAAGAGTATAAGCATTACACATAATAATATTGGGGTGTGTATTAATTTATATAGTCAGTATAAAATTAACTACCCTAATGTGTTCCGTTAAATACACACAATGTGTACTAGCACAGAGAATCGGAACAATATACGACGCTATTATCTGTTCTACGTAATCAAGATAGAACTATTAAAATTTTTTGTTACAGTCGTATCGATGGTATGTCTATTTCCATCTAAACTGTGGACATAAAACTTATATTCTGTAAAAACCTAAAATTTGATATTCTGTGTGTAAGTCGTACTCTACACATCAGATTAAATACTATACAGAATATTGGACATCCATGCATAATATTAAAAAAATGATATACTTACATTGCTCATTAAGATTATCATAAAATACAAAATTAATTTTATTAAAATAAAATTAAATACTAAAAATATGGTTTTCAGTATATCAACCTTATCAATCTCTCACTTATACTCAAAACCATGCTACCATATATTTGACTCCCATGCCCTCTACATGACTATTAAAAGTTTTTGCTGGTAATCTCTATGTAAAAGGATCTGTAAGATTGTTTCCTGATGCAATCTTGGTCACAGCAACAACACATCTCTATATAATTTCTTGTATCAGGTGATACTTACGCTTGGTGTGCTTTCCTTTCTTGTGAACCCTTGGCTCCTTTGAGTTTGCAACCGCTCTGCTATTGTCATAATAAAGTGTAATAGCTGACTGAACCGAATGGACCACCTCTAGATCTAATAGGAAGTTCTCGAGCCAAACGACCTCTTAGCAGCTTCAGAAGCTGCCACGTACTCGGCCCCTATGGTGGAATCAATAATGCATGATTGCTTGATACTCCTCCAACTTATAACTCCACCTCCTAAGGTAAACACATATCATGAGGTAGACTTACGAAAATCCTTGTCAGATTGAAAATTTGAGTCGGTGTAGCCCAAAGGTACTAAACTGTCTACCTAGTAAACTAACATATAATCCTTAGTCATTTTCAGGTACTTAATTATAATTTTTTCCACAGTCCAATTCTCCTGTCCTAGGTTAAACAGATATCTGTTAACCATGCCAACAATAAAGCAGATGTCGGGTCTAGTGCAAAGCATAAAATACATGAGGCTTCCTACTGCCGAAGTATAAGGAACCACCTTCATCTTCTCTATCCCTTTAGGTGTCTTGGGACACTAATCCTTGGATAAGGTGATTCCATACTTGAAGGAGAGAAACCCTTTCTTGGAATCCTGCATGCTAAAATGAGCAAGGATGTCATCAATATATTTTGTTTGTGATAAGTTCAACATTCTTTGTTTCGGATCTCGCACAGGCTTGATCCCAAGGATGTGAGTATCTTCTCCCAAGTCTTTCATATCAAACAGGCTAGATAACCATACTTTAATTGTAGATAATGCCCCTACATCATTTTCGATGAGCAAGATGTCGTCTATATAAAGTACTAGAAAGATTATCACACTTCCGTCACGCTTTTTGTACACATTAGACTCATTTGGACTCTAACCAAAACCATAAGAGTTTATGGCTTGATCAAACCAAGTGTTTCAAGACTTCGATACCTACTTAAGTCCATAAATGAATTTCTCAAGCTTGCACAACATGTGTTCCTGACCCTTTGCAATAAATTCGTCTAGTTGTATCATATAAATATACTCGTCAAGACTTCCATTAAAGAAAACTGTCTTAACATCTATTTGCTAAATTTTGTAATCAAAATGAGCAGTAATGGATAAAAAAATGCAGATAGATTTAAGCATCGCTGCCGGCGAAAAGGTTTTCTTATAATTGATCATTTCTTTCTAAGTGAACTCTTTAGCAACAAGCCTAACTTTAAAAGTTTCAACCTTCCCGTCTGCTCCTCTCTTCCTCCTGTAGATCAACTTGCATATAATGGGTTTTATCCATTCAAGTGGTTCTACAAATTTTTAGACCTGATTGGAATACATAGACTCCATTTCAGAATTCATAGTCCTTTGCCAAAGATCTGCATCTTTGTCCTGAAGTAGTTCATTGTAGTTATAGGGTTCGGTATTTAGTTCTGTCAGGATCCTATCAAAAGAGTCTCCCAATAACATATACCGATTAGGTTGATGAACAACTCTTCCACTACAATGAAGCACTACATGTGTCTGTGTACTAGTAGTAACACGTTGTATAGAATCTGAACCCTGTGCATCAACACCCTGTTCTTGAATTGCACATGTCCCGATCATCCTCACACTATGATGAGGCAAATGGGATATCAGTGACTTGTGGTTCCTCTTCTATTGTACTGGTATTTTCTCTCAGTTCTTCCAGAACAATATTACTTTTAGACTTGTGGTCCATAATATAATCCTCTTCTAAGAATCGGGTATTAGTGCTAATAATGATCTTTTGATCCTTAGGATTATAAAATAGACCACCCTTCCTTCTCTTGAGATACCTTACAAAGAAATAAACTTCTGTCCTCGGTTTCAACTTATCTGTGTTCCCTTTCAACACATGTGTTGGACACTCACAAATCCGAATGTGTTTCAGACTAGATTTACGCCCGGTCCATAATTGTGTAGGAGTAGAAGGTACTGATTTAGAAAGTACCAAGTTCATAATGTAAGCTGTTGTCTCTAATGCGAGTCTCCCAAACGAATCGGGTAATTATGAATAACTCATTATAGACCTTATCATTTCTATAAGAGTCCTATTACTTCTTTCTGCTACATCATTTTGCTGCGGAATGCTAGGTGCAGTTAACTGGGATATAATCCCTTATGATGACAAGTAATTCTTAAACTCTCCAAAGAGGTACTCCCCATCATGATCGGATCGTAGTGATTTGATACTTCTACCCAGATGCTTTTCCTTCTCCGCCTTGAATTCTTTGAATTTTTCAAAGTATTCTGACTTATGGTGCATCAGGTAAATGTATCCAGACCTTGAGTAGTCATTAATGAAACTGATGAAGTACTCGAAACCACCTCTAACTTGGATTGTCATAGGA
Source organism: Heliamphora exappendiculata (assembly GCA_034768845.1). Lineage (NCBI taxonomy): Eukaryota > Viridiplantae > Streptophyta > Magnoliopsida > Ericales > Sarraceniaceae > Heliamphora > Heliamphora exappendiculata. Next base: position 46,892 of record JAOTRH010465684.1, read on the forward strand.
CCACACACATCAAAGTGAACTAGTTCCAACCGTTCTTTAGCTCTATAGCCTTTGGCGAAAAAAGACATCTTGGTCATCTTACCCTCTAAGTAAGATTCACAGAATAAAAGTGCATCATTCACTTTCAACGAACTTAAAGGTCCATCTACTACCAGTCTTTTTATCCTTTTTAGATTAATCTGATCAAAGAGTAAGTGCCAAAAAAATATTTGGTTCATTAAAGAAGAAAACTTTCTCTTATATGCTAAATTAGATGTGTTATTCATTTTAGTTAGTTATAGTGTTGGAGAGATAGGAGAAACAACATACAGATGATCAACCAATGTACCAAAAAAATTAAATATTTATTTTTCTTCACAACGACAGAGTCATCAAAGTGAACAGAATATTAGTCATTTACTAAATTCGAAACTGAAATTAAATTTCTTCTAATCGAAAGTACATAAAGACAATCTTTTAGAAGTAGTATCCTATCTCTACTAAAGCTGAAAGTGACATCTCCTACTACAATTGCTGTCACCTTTGTATTATTGGCCATATGCAGGTATATTTTCCTATCACTAAGCTGTCTGATTTCTTGGAACCCCTACAAAGAATTACAGACATGATTAATGGCTTCCTTATCTACACACCAGGTACTGATCGTAGATAATACTGCTAAACATGTTTCAACCACCAGTGAATAGAAATTACCTAGTTTATTTTACTTACTGAGCAAAACCAGGCACTGCTTTTTCTAATACCCAAACTGGTTACAGTGATGGCATTTGCCTCTCAGCTTCTTCACACTAACTATTAGTCCCTTAACTTCTTTTGGAGCTGTGCCTCCCTATATTTGAACTTTTTTTTACTGCCTTTCGGCCTAGATAAAGAACTTTTCTCAGCCATAATCACAGAACCTGGCTTTCGAAGAACACCCTCGGCTGCTTGAAGTTCCTTAAGAAGTTTAGCCAATGAAAAGCTGAGCTTGTTCATGGTATAGTTCAGGTAGAACTGCTTAAAACTTTCAGGTAGTGATTGGAGAATGATATCGACCTGGGTTTTTTCATCAACTTTAGCTCCTAGGTCTCCAGTTCATTCAGAAGACTGGTCATCTTCAGAACATGATCCTTTACTGGGGTGCCTTCAGCCATATTTGCATTCATTAGAGATTTAATTGCCACCTACCTAGCAATACAATTTTGATCCCCAAATATTTCTTTGAGGTTCATAATCATGCCATAGGCACTGGGTATAGACTGATGCTGATACTGCAAAACATTTGACATTAAAGTCAAAATATAACAGTGAGCCATCTAATCAACTTTCTGCCACTTCTGAGGGGCCTAGATTTCATGTTCGGTCATCCCCACATCAAGTACCAGTGGATATATCTTAGTTAATACAAACTTGTAATCCTCGACAGTTTTAACAATGTCCAAGTTTCTTTTTCAGCCAACATAGTTCGGTCTCGTAAGTTTATTTTCTTTGAGTATTTAAGCGAGTGGGTTTAAAACTATTTTAATCATAAGAATCATATAATTAAAAATATCGTTAATTATGATGAGTAATACTTTAAATTTATTTTCATTTGGTTTCCTCTACTATTTTAAAAGAAATTCGCCAGCAGCCTGGTATCTTGTGAATAGCATGCCTCGATTGGAGGACGTCTACTATCCATCGTTTGTTCAGACATGCCAATTCTTATTAATTTACTATCAAGGCAACTGATTCTTCCAAATAAAATTAAATAGCCTAAATAGCTTTGGTCTAGTATATAATAGTAGTGATTTAGATGAAGAGAATACTATTATATATAGCTAAGTGTTAACCATTATCTAATCTCAAATCAATCACTTCGTAATGAACCATTCTTATGGAGAAGTGATCCACACTAATAATTATCTAGAATTAACCCTAAAAAATGTTTGTACTGGTAATATTTTAATTAATTAGTCCGATGGGGAGGAAAGTCTTACTGCTAATACGCAGAATTTAATTACATCGCCTACAAACTGATGATAGAGACCACGAGATTTATCTAAGAATAAATTTTTTCTCTCACTTAGATTTTAAAAGTATTTTTTAGTGTTATAAAATTTCTATTAATTAAAATAAAATTATTAATTTCGAAGTTCACACGATATGAAAGAGTCAAACATCTTTTCGTGTATACGATTCTAAAAATTTTGGTTTGCCAAACTATTTTTTCGTGTTTTAATGTGTAACAAATAAAATTTAATAAATACATAATTTTTCCCCATCTTTTCAACTAAGGTAATAATTAAATGCATTTATTTATTTTATTTTTTGTTCTATATTTTTTAAAAATAATAATTTATTTAGATTAAATATTTTTTTATTTAATTAATTCAAAATTTGAAATTAATTTTTACGTTTTTTCAGGATATTCGATTTTATAAAAAAATCATCTTAAACGTGATATTTTGTGTAAAATAAAATATCTAAATTTTTTTTATTTAATTAAAAACTTTAATTAAAAAAATTTTATTTTTATTTTTATTACAAAATATTTTAATTAAAATCGAATTTCTGAATTAATTAAATTAATAGGTAAATAAAAAAGATATACATTATCTACACAGTATAAGAGAATATATATGCAAGATATGTATATGTCCCGATTTTATGATTAAAGTAAAATACTAAAGCGTTTCAGTTTCCTGTTAAAGATAAGCTGTAACAATCATCTTTCCTGTTTGATTCTTGTATTCCGATTGTATCAGGATTTCTTAATACATTGTGATACACTAGTATATCATATCACGGTCTTCAAATAAATCAGAATAACAGTGAGACCCTGACCCGTTTTCTTTTTTCGGCATTTTTTTACGCGCGTTTAAGCGTTTTCAATTTTGTAGGTTTATATACGTTTTGATGCATGATCGGGTTTAGATATGCATGTAGGGTTGGTTCCTGGGGCCGTTGGCCGTTGTGGTGCGGGTTTAAAACAAAAAGATATTTTCTGATAAGCCTATAAATATATTCCTTTAGATATTTATTTCAAAATATCTTCTCATCTCTCACTCTTTTCCCTCTCTACAAGTTTTCTCTCTACCTTCTCTCTAGCTTTCAGGGGGCTCGGGACTCGATTTTCGATGATCCAACAGCATATCCTTGGTATCGGCATCGAGGGCTACACATTCATTCGAACAAAATTTCATTTAGACAAAGTTTATTTTTGCACGTGGATCGAGGCATCGAGTTTTTGACTCAACGAGAAAGAATCCTAGACTCTCATGTCTTATAAAGGTGCTACATGTAATCGTATGTGTTTTTACTGATTAAAATGCATGAAAAACCGATTTATGTTTCGATAAACCAGATTTTAGTTTGCAAAGGGGTTTTGTGTTGATTTCAATTGGATGAAATCAGGCTTTGAGTGTTTATTTCGAGGTTTTATGGTAGTCTTGGGGTTAGATATGTCCGAGGGTGTCGAAAGGGAGCATGAAGGCTTCGATTTGGATGTGGAAGTGGAGATTTGAAGTATAATGGTGAAGAGGTTGGGTTTTGAGCCTTAGAACAGAAATCAGGAAAAATCTGGGTTGTTCTCGGGTGGTTGCTCACTCGAGCGCCCGACGTCCACTTAAGCAGATTAGCTGTGCAGGGCCATTTTGTTTTGATGATATCTCCCTCATTCAGACTCAAAATTGGGTCATTTTTGTGCTCAAATTGAAGCCCCAGAAGTATTCTGTCCAATGACACGTCACTCACATTAAAATTCTTTTTGTAGAAAAAGTTATGGGCAAAGAGTGAGGGTGTGTTAAAATTTCTTAACCGTTTTTCACACGTTTTTTGCTGAATGTTTGGGAAATGTTGTTTTTCACATGGGGGTTGAACTCGTGTGCCTGTGTTGATTACGATCGGCGAGGTTGTTTCTTTGACCTTGTGTTGAATTTCGGGAACAAAATTTTTTTAAGGGGGCAGAGTTGTGAGACCCTGACCTATTTTTTTTTTTTTGGCATTTTTCGATGCCCATTTAGGCGTTTTCAATTTTACATGTTTATATGCATTTTGATGCATGATCAGGTTTAGATATGCAAGCGGAGTTGGTTCCTGGGGCCATTGGCCATTTTGGTGCGGGTTTAAAAAAAACAAAAGGATATTTTTTGATGAGCCTATAAATATCTTCCTTTCGATATTTATTTCAAAATATCTTCTCCTCTCTCGCTTCTGTCTCTCTACAAGTTTTCTCTTTGCCTTCTCTTTAGCTTTCGGGGGGCTCGGGGCTTGGTTTTCGACGATTCAACAACAGATCCTTGGTATCGGCATCGAGGGCTACACATTCATCCAGACACAATTTTATTCTGGCAAAATTTGTTTTTGCACATGGATCGAGGCGTCAAGTTTTTGACACAACGAGGTAGGATCCTATACTCTCATATCTTATATGGGTGCTACGCGTAATCGTGTGTGTTTTTACCAGTTAAAAATGTATGAAAAACTTATTTATGTTTTGATAAACCGGGTTATAGTTTGCAAAGGGATTTTGTGTTAATTTCAATTGGATGAAATCGGGCTTTGAGTGTTTCTTTCGAGGTTTTATGGTAGTCTTGGGCTTGGGTATGTCCGAGGGTGTCGAAAGGGAGCATGAAGGCTTCAATTTGGATGTGGAAGTGGAGATTTGAAGTATAATGGTGAAGAGGTTGGGCTTTGGGCCTTAGAACAAAAAATAGGGAAAGTCTAGGTTGTTCTCGGGTGGTAGCTCGCACGAGTGCCTGACGTCCGCTCGAGCGGACTAGCTACGCAGAAGCGTTTTGTTTTGATGATATCTCCCTCATTCGGACTCAGAATTGAGTCAATTTTGTACTCAAATTGAAGACCCGGAAGTCTTCATTCCAATGACAGCTCACTCACATTAAAATTCTTTTTGTAGAAAAAGTTATGGCTAAAAGAGTGAGGGTGTTTGAAAATATCTTAACCATTTTTCTCTCGTTTTTGGCCGAATGCTTGGGAAAGGTTGTTTTCCTTCTTTGTTGCCCCTTTTTATCATGTTTCTTGTTTCTTGGGGCATTGTGGGCTTGCATTGGACGTGAGTGGGGCCGTGTTGGGCGTGTGGGAGTCCACTTTGGCCATGTGGGGCGTGTGGGAGCCTGTGTTGGTTGTGTTGGGGCCTTGGGGGTTTCTTTTAGTCGTGTGGTGGCCGCTCAGTCGATCCGGTTATGGGGCTCGATCGACTGATCTCCTCTAGTAATTTTTAGTTGATTGGATTATGGGGTTCTGTCAATTGAAGTCACGGAGAGGGTGTTGGTGCACGATTGAGTGCGTGGTGATTGGTGCATCGTTGGGTGTGGGATGTGTTGGGTCTAGTGTTCTTTCTAGAGATGGGGTTTTGGTGAGAACCGTTTTGTGGGAGATTTATGTTGGCCGTTGGTTAGGTCATGTTCTGTAGGTTTATTGTTTGTGTTGGGCGCGTGTGGGCTTCGTGGGCTTGTTTGGGTGCCTGTGGGCGTCGTGGGTTTGTGTTGGGCCCGTGTGGGTGTCGTGGGTCTATGTTGGGTTTATGACGTGCATGGTTAGATGCGAGTTTTTGGTACACGATTATGTTTGCGGTGGTTAGTGCATCGTTGCGTGCGGGGGTTTGATTTTGTTTCTAGGTTTAGGTTTCCTCCCAGCGATGACCGCTTGAGTGGTGGTTGTGTGCTTGAGCAGGCTCATGGCGGAGAACCACCACTCGAGCGAGGTTGTGGCAGTGTGCTATATCGGTAGGGGACCGCTCGAGTGCTTGGGTGTGTTGGCCTCCGGGTTAGGTTTTGGTTTTGGTTTTCTGTATCGTTGGTGGTCCCGGTGTGTGGACGGGTCCCAGTATGTGGATGGGTCATTCGGGTAAACGGATGACGGGTGTGTGGCTTGTGATGTCGTGTCGGGTTATGTGATGGGCGGCGTCATGCTGTGAGGTTATATGGCTATGTTCGAGAACATACATACGGTGGGATATGATCCTTCGGTGAAAGTTCGAGAACATGCATATAGTAGGATACGATCCTTCGGAGAAAGTTCGAGAACATGCATATGGTGGGATACGATCCTTCGGTAAAAGTCCAAAAACATACATATGGTGGGATATGATCCTTCGGTGAAAGTCCGAGAACATGCATATGGTGGGATACGATCCTTCGGTGAAAATCCGAGAAGATTCATGGATTGCATGTATTGCATATTGGGACGGATAAACCAATTTTTAAAATTATATTTATGACATGAGGGAGTCGTAACATAAACAATCATTTTCAGGGCTCTGGTGAGTCAAAATGGTTTCTACCCTCACTTTCCCGTTGCTTGTAAAATGTTTTTGTGGCATGAAAGAGAGTCTAAAACTACACATCATTTTCCTAGCATCTCATGGAGTGTGTTATATATGCTGTTGTGGGTTGTGAGAGTCGATTGTATCGATCTGTATTGCATATGTTGCATGTGGGGCTTGTGGGAGTGGTGGCTCGTAGTAGTCTATCTTCGCTGGCGAGGCGTTGTACTATATGTATCAAATTATTTTCTTGCCTCTGATGAGTCGTGATACAAAACCATTTTCAAAACTATTTTCTAGAGACTCTTGGGAGTTCTCGTATAAAACCGTTTTTCAATAACTATTTTTATGGCTCTTGTGAGTCGACAACTGCATATTGTTTACCGAGCGTGTTTTGTTTATATTGCATGATCTGTCTAGTATCTGTTGAGCTTTGGCACACGGTGTCGGATTTGATTTTCTTTAGGTACCGATCACGCAGGTTGATCTGGGGTTACTAAAGGGGCGAAAGAGTTTTAGTCTTCCTTTTTGGTTCTTTCTGTTACATGTATGTTATAACATATTTTTCAGCGTTGGGACCGTGTAATGTAAGCCGTTTAGCGTTTATATACAATGCATGTATGGTTTAATTTGTGAGTAAACATCAGGTTGGGTGTGTTGTATGATTGTTTATGGGTGTTTCACGTGACCCAGAGTTTGAGGCGTGAAAATAACAATTTGAGATAGCCCCGAGCCAAGCCACCACCGCCAGCCCCAAGCCGCTACTGCTGCCACCAAGTGCAACCAGCTTCAGGCAATTTTTGCTACTACCTCAGTGCTCCGTTTTTGAGTTTTTTTATACTGAAAATAGCTTCAAAAAGTAGTATCTTTTTTTCAAAAAACTACCTCAAAAATTGCCCGAAAAATAGTCAAAAAATTACCTTGAAAAAGCTACTACTGCAAGCCGCCGTCGCTGCCCCAAACAACCTACTGTTTAAGCTTTTTCCAGTGGTTTTTTTGCTCCTCTTTTTTTTCCAAAAAAAGCTCAAATATCCAGCCACATGTTGCTTCAAAGAACGCCTCAAAAGTAGTCCCAAAAAATCCCAGAAAGAGACCCAAAGGGCCGCCGCCAAAAAGCAGTCGTCGCCGCCTGGTTTTTGTGCATTGTTTGGCTCAAATTTTTAATGGTTTGTGGACAGTATTTTAAGGTAGGTTTACTTCTATTTTATACCTAAAAAATTGCTCAAAAAATAGTTCAAAAAATGACAAAAAATCAACAAAATTAGCTCCTGACCGCCGCAGGCAAAGCCGCCGGTGGTGGGCTATTTTTGTCAAATTTTTTCAATGTTTTTGACTTATTTTTGTTACTGTTTTTAATACATAAATACTGTAGAAATGTACCAAAAAATTAAGCAGATAGAACGATGTTTACTGCTATTTTTGCTATTTATTTCTTGAATATTCAACATGTTCTTAAATAATTTAAATAGATATTTAAAAATATAAAACTAACTATAACATCGATACTTATGTCCTGAAGGCTCACTTTCAATTCTAAAAAAAACTTAATCTATCATGATCAACCTTCGTGATTAAAAAATTAAATAATCATCATACAAATTATTCAATCAAATATGAATAAACAGATGATCATAAAACCAGAATTAGAATGCCTGCAAAACTAAATTAGTACAGTTCTAAAACTATCCGACCCCGATAAATAGTAAACAAAAAATAAAACATCTTTGATACTATTATTGGAGGTAAAACTGCCAAGATCATTGTTTTTGTAAATAATTTTTATTAAAAAAATTAACTGGACGGGCAAATGCCGAAACGAGCAACAGATAAAACGTTTAACGTCAAACGATCAAAATCAAAACTCGTGCAATCAAAGTTAATTTAGAAGAATACCTTTTTACTGGCCAAATCTTCAACTACGATTTTGAATCCGAGTTGAAGCTCCTGTCAGAGACCTTCTACTCTATTCCCTTATGCGATTTTCGAATGTAGTATGGGCTACAATCTATTGAGAACTCAGACCGGTAGAACCTGGACAGTTTTAGTCTTAAAAATAAGTTATGAATATGGTTCAGCCTATCCACATTTTTATAGAGTTACAACAGGTACCTGTGGAGTAATTATAAATCAGACTTCTAGTGGAACACAGATGCGTATCAAGCAGTTTTCGCAATTAAGAAAACCTCATAGTTGTATCTGCAACTATAAAACCTTACAGCGGTTTATATAATTTTCATAAAATACTAAATTACAATTCACACCTCTAATGAACTATAATTGCATTTTAACCCACGATTTTAAGACCATCTTGTATTGAGCTCCTGTTATTAAATGCTTGACATTTCTCCCCACGTTAAGATTTTCGATACCCACTAATTAAATTTAATTACTGATAATTTAATTTAATCGGCATCTTAAAATTCCTTAAGTCCTTCCATTTAACTTATTTGACCACCGGATAATCAAATCCACCTGTAGGGTTTGGCCCAATCAAAATTTATGAGCTTCCTTAAGGGGGTATCATCAATCCCGATCTTTTAGGACGTAGATTCTATCAATAATTAATATTTACTATATAAATAATACTGTTATCCAATTCACTGAAAATATAGACCCATATAATATCGCACCCTCGAATAAATCAAAATAACGAATATTAAATATATACACAAATCAATAATTATTTCAAGAATAAGAGTATAAGTACTATACATAATAACCTTGTGGTGTGAATTAATTTATATAGTCAGTATAAAATTAATTACACCAATGTATCCTGTTTAATACACACAAAGTGTACTAGTACAGAGAGTCGAAACAATAAACGATGCTATTATGTGTTCTTCCATAACCAAGATACACCTTCTAAAACTCTGTACTACAGTTGTACCGATTGTATGCCTATTTTCATCTAAATTGTGAATATAAAACTTATATTCTGCAAAACTTAAAATCTGATCTTCTGTGTGCATACCGTACTCTGCACACAAGATTAAATACTATACAGAATAAATGACATCCATGTATAACATTAAAAAAATGATATACATACATTGCTCATTAAGATTTTTATAAAATAAAAAATTAATTTTATTAAAATTAAATTAAATACAAAAAATATGGCTTTCAGTATAGCAACCCTAACATTTAGTACCTTATGAGGGGTTCTAAGCTATTATATGTAGAAAAGGCCGATTTAGTCAACACTCTGGGTACCTTCGAAATAGAGTCAATAATATACCTCACATGCCTGGTATGGTGCAGGACATGATCTAACGGTACACAATAACTCTTTTGCCGAACCTAAAGGAGCGTGTAGCTAGAAGGTTTGCTCGCCTCCCCAACATAGCTCCGGGACAGTAAATTGATCGGGGTATTGGGTCAACCAAGCAGGGGCTAAGAACAATGCAAGATGCGTGTGAGAATGCAAATGAGAAAGTCATATTAAGAACCAATGATGTTTTCAAGTTTAGATCTTTTATTTGTTTTAAAAACAGTCCACAGTGGAGTCGGCAAAAATATTGTGGCGCCGAAATTTTGGGTTTTATTCAAAAATAGGGAATTCAATAGTTATTTTATAAATTTTTAATACCTTCAAAACCAAAAGATTTTAAAAATCCTTTTTTATAGAAAAATAGAATCGACACTTGATTTTTGAGAAAAACAAAAAAAAATAAAAAGGAGCCACATATCATTAAAATGCTAACTAGAGAAAACAAGGGTTCAGGGGCTATGGAACGAATCGGGAAAAGTGTTGGGCACCCTGTTTTTCCAATCGTGAGATTAGCCTCTACTAATCATAATTGGTTCTTAATTAAATTTCTCAAATGCATACAAATACAGAAAAGGGAGGCAAAGAGAGAACAATAAAAATCAAAATAATGGAAAGTAACATAACATAAGTATATTAAGCACTAAATAAAACATAAAAGAAATCCCAAGTCCTAATCATGCAAGATCTATACTAACGATACATGATAAAAGCTGCATGCAATAAGTAAAGATTAAAACTATTAAAAGAAATTGATAAACCCTAATCATGCAAAAACTATGCTAAAGGATTCATGATGGACATAACATGGGATAAGTGAAGAAAATAATCATAAAATTTCTAAATCCTAAACATGCTAATATTACATTATAGGATGCATACTAAACTTCACAAGCTGCTAATAGAATACTAAAACAACAAAATTAAGCTACTAAAACAGCAATAAGGTTGCAGTCGTAACCTACAGAGGCCAAAAGATCACAGACGCAAGAAACAGAATGCATAAAAGGCTACTGGAAACATAAAAAGAATGATGCCATAACCTATTGAGGTTGCGGTCGCAAGGATAGAAGACATAAAGATGATGGGCGTGAAGAATAGCTCACAGCTGCAAGCATGTTTGTGCCAAATAGTTGCGATCGCAAGGTATGTTGGCACTGTTTCGGTGAATTTTAGTAAATAGTGTGTTGGGTGCAAGCATACAATGTGTAGGGTTTAATATGAGACAGAATTACATAAACTAATTATGATTACTTTTTATCAAAACACAATTAAAGCACGAATATATGATAATAACTAAAATTCTAGAATTAAGCATGCCAACCAAGTAATAAGATCATATTATAACTAACTAAAGACTAATCACGCAAATAATAAATTGGAAAACAAAAATTAACATGACCTCTCCATGGAGGTAGAAGGTGTGGAGAGAAAAATGTCGGGGATTATGCAGGTATACCGGAAATGTGATATCCAGATGTATCCTCAAGTTGTGGGGGTGCAATGGTCATTCCTCCAATCGCCAAGAAAAGGTCCAACTCCAGTACTCCGAGCGAGAGGGTAATTGAAAGTGAGTAAGAAATCGACGTTCGGATCGGTGGTTCGATAAAGTATTCACATTCAAAATTTGTCCTCTTAAAATTGTACCGAAGGTACGTTTATAAAAAAATGCCACCTAATGAGAAGGTGACACGTCCTAAGCCTAGAAGATTCCCAAAATGGTTGCGATTGCAAGCTTTAAAGGTTGTGGCCGCGAGGTTGAAGATTGCGGGTGCAAGGTTCAAAGGTTGCGGCTGCAAGGTTGAAGGTTGCGATCGCAAGGTTGAAGGTTACAAGCGCAAGGTTCAAAGGTTGGGGGTGCAATTACTTGGGCCAGTGAACAGCCAGGTCACAAGGTTTGAAGGTCGTGGCCTCATGGTTTAAAAGATGTGATCTTGTGCTTTAATTTCACAGTGTACTGGTCTTAAATCATTTCCTGACGATCATTTAGTGACTTTGTGTATCATCCCATGCGATTTTCATAATTGGATTCACCCGGATAAGCCTAAAATTCGACAGGGTCAAATTGAGGTGTCTACACTACCGAGGTTAACCAAGGGAGGGAGACTGAGGACCCTGCCCCCTAGCTTCCAGAGTTCAATATTTTTGGACGCCAGCTTAATGTAAATGACTCTTCAAAGTTAGGAGGCATGGCTCAATGCCTGGCACGAGGGCTCGCCTTGCCCCTTGATGTTACTGATCATTCTGCCCTATCACTTCTAGCCCTATTCGAGAGGGTCTTTCAGCTCGGCATTAGAGTGAGTTCCCTATTCTTTTTCTCATTTATAAGTTCATTTACTTCCTTTTGATTTCCTTTTTGTCTTTGTTCGGCACCTAATCCCCCTTTTATTATGTATACTTATGTAGAAAATTCAGGTCGTAACTGTCCTATTGGAGGCAATATTACCAAGATCATTATTTTTGTAATTGATTTTCAGTAAAAAATTAACTGGACGAGCAAATGCCGAAACGGGATCCAGATAAAATTTTTGACGACGAATGATCAAAATAAACCCGTGCAACTAAAGTTAATTTAGAAGAAAACCTTTTGTCAATCGATTTTTCAACTATGATTTGATTTCGAGTTGAAGCTCCTATCATATATTCTATTGTATTCCTTTATGCGATCCTCGCATGTAGTGTGGGCTACGGACTATCGAGAACTCATATCGACAGAACCAAGATATCTTTAATTTTAAAAGACAAAATATGATATCATGATATAAAACTGGTTCAGCCTACCAGCGGTTTCTCTAATTATGGAAAGACACAGAGATTTCTGCAATTTTTATAAAACTCTGAATTACAGTTCACAACACAAAAGAATTATAATTACACTCTGACCCATAATTTTAAGACTTTTTTGCAGTGAGCACCTGTTATTAAATGCTTAGCGTTTCTCCCCACGTTAAGATTTTCGATACTCGCTAATTAAATTTAATTACTACCAATTTAATTTAATCAGCATCTTGATATTCCTTAAGCCCTTCTGCTTAACTTATTTTGACCGTCGGATAATCAAATCCACATGCAGGATTTGGTCCGATCAAAACTTATAAGCTTCCTTAATTGGGGTATCATCAATCCTGATCATTCGGGACGTGAATTTCGTTAATAATTAATATTTCTATATAAATAATACCGCTATCCAACTCACCGGGAATATAGACCCATATAAGATCGCACCCTCTAACGAATCAAAACAACGAATATTAAATATATGCAAATTAATAATTACTTCAGGATTAAGAGGATAAGCACTATTTATAATATTCTTGGGGTGTGAATTAATTTATATAGTCAGTATAAAAATAATTACCCCAAATGTCCCATTTAATACACACAAAATGTATTGGCACAGAGAGTCGGAACAATAGATGACATTATTATCTATTTTCCGTAACCAAGACAGTCATATTAAAACTCTGTACCACAGTCGTACCAATGGTATGTCCATTTTCATCTAAACTGTGAACATAAAACTTATATTCTGTAAAAACCTAAAATCTGCTCTTTTATGTGTAAGCCGTACTCTACACACCAAATAAAATACTATATAGAATATTGGATATCCATGTATATCAAAGAAATGATACACATATATTGCTCATAAAGGCTATCATAAAATGGAAAATTAATTTTATTAAAATTAAATTAAATACTAAAAATATAGTTTTTAGTATACAAATCCTAATAATCTCGTACTTATACTCAAAACCATGCTGCCATACATCTGACTCATATGCCCTCTATATGACTATCAAAAGTCTTAGCCGGTAAGCTCTTTGTAAAGGATCTGCAAGATTGTCTCCTGATGTGAGCTCTATGTCTGACTAGAAATCTGAGTCTGTGTACTCTAAAGGTACTAGACTGTCTGCCTGGTAAATCAACATAAATACCTTAGTCCTTTTCAGGTACATGATTATATTCTTTACCGTAGTCCATGCTCCTAACCTGGGTTAGACTAATATCTGCTAACCATGCCAACGGCAAAATAGATATCAGGCCTAGTGGAAAGCATAGCATACATGAGGCTTCCTACTGCCTAAGCATAAGGAACCGCATTCATCTTCTCTATCTCATCAAGTCTCATAAGACACTGATCCTTGGATAGAGTGATTTTATGCCTGAAATAGAGAAACTCTTTTTTAGAATCCTATATGCTAAAATGAGCAAGAATATCATCGATATACTTTGCTTGTGATAAGCTCAACATCCTTTGTTTTTAATCTCGCACAGGCTTGATTCCAAGAATGTGACTAGCTTCTCCCAAATCTTTTATTTTGAACTGCCCAGATAACCATACTTTAACCATAGATAATTCTCCCACATCATTTTCGATGAGTAAGATATCATCTACATAAATTACTAGGAAGATCGTCACGCTTCCGTCACGCTTTTTGTACACACAGGACACATTCAGACTTTGATCAAAATCATAAGACTTTATAACTTGGTCAAATCGAGTGATCCAAGACCTCTCGATGCCTGCTTAAGTCCATAAATGGATCTCTTATGCTTACACAACATATGTTCTTAGCCTTTTAAAATGAATCCGTCTGGTTGTATCATATAGATACACTCGTCAAGACTTTCGTTAAGGAAAGCTGTCTTGACATTTATTTGCCAGATTTCGTAATCGAAATGTGCAACAATGGATAAGAGAATCCGGATAGACTTAAGAATGGCTACCGGTGAAAAGGTTTTCTCATAGTTAATTTTTTTTTTCTGAGTGAACCCTTTAGCAATAAGCCTAACTTTGAAGATTTTAACCTTCCCGTCTACTCCTGTCTTTCTCTTGTAGATCCACTTGCATCCAATAAGTTTTATCCCTTTGAGTGGTTCTACAAGTTCCTAGACCTGATTGGAATACATAGATTCCATCTCTTATTTCATAGCCCTTTGCCAAAGATCTGCATCTTTGTCTTTTAGTGCTTCATTGTAGTTATAGGGCTCGGCATCTAGTTTTGTCAGGATCTTGTCAAATGACTCTCCCAAGAACATATACCGTTCAGGTTGATGAGCATCTCTCCCACTACGACGAGGCATTACCTATGTCTGTGTACTAGCAGTAACAGATTGTGTAGAATATGAACCCTGTGCATCAGCACTATGTTCTTGATTTGCACCTATCCCAATAATCCTCCCACTACAACGAGGTAATGAAATATCTGTGACTTGTGGTTCCTCTTCTGTTCTACTGGTATTTTCTCTTAGTTCTTACAGAACAATTTTTCCATTGGGCATGTGATCCATAATATGATTCTCTTCCAAAAATCGGGCATTGGTGCTAACAATGACCTTCTAATCCTTATGATTATAAAATAAACCACCCTTAATTCCCTTAGGATACCCTATAAAGAAATAAATTTCTATCCTCGGTTCCAACTTACTCGCGGTCTCTTTCAACACATGTGCTGGACACCCCCAAATACAAATGTGTTTCAGACTAGGCTTACGCCCAGTCCACAATTCTGAGGGAGTAAAAGGTACTGACTTAGAAGGTACCATGTTTAAAATATAAGCTACTGTTTCTAAAGCGAGTCCCTAAAACGAATCTGGTAAACCAGAATAACTCATCAGTAACCTTACCATCTCCATAAGAGTCCTATTCCTTCTTTCTGCTACACCATTCTGCTGTGTAGTGTCAGGTGAAATTAACTGGGATGTAATTCCCTCTGATGACAAGCAGTCCTTAAACTCTCTAAAGTGGTATTCCCCACCATGAACGGATCGTAGTGATTTGATATTTTTATCCAGACGCTTCTCCGCCTCTGACTTGAATTCTTTGAATTTCTCAAACCATTCAGACTTACGGTGCATCAGGTAAATGTATCAATGCCTTGAGTCTCATCAATGAAACTGACGAAGTACTTAAAGCCACCTCTGGCCTGGATTATCATAGGACAACACACATTAGAATGAATAATCTCTAATGGTTCTTTAGCTCTATAGCCTTGGGCCGAAAGGGTCTCATGGTTATTTTACCCTCTAAGTAAGATTCACATACTGAAAGTGCCTCCCCTTTCAATGAACTCAAAAGTCCATCTGCTACCAGCCTGTTTATCCTTTTTAGATTAATATGATCCAAGCGTAAGTGCCAATAAAACGTTTGGTTCATTAAAAAAGAAAATTTTCTCTTATATGGTAATATAGATCTATTATTCATTTCAGTTTGTTGCAGTGCGTGAGAGATTAAATTAATAATATAAAGATCGTCCACCAATGTACCAGAATAGAGAATCCATTTATTATCCTTAATAACCACATAGTTATTAAAATAAACTAAATATCCAACTTTAGCCGATTTAGAAACGGAAACTAAGTTCTTTCTAATGGCAGGTACATAAAAATAATCTCTCAAAATTAAAACTCAAACTCTACCAAAACTGAGAGTGACATCTCTTACTGCAACTGCTGTTACCTTTGTATTATTGTCCATATGCAGGGAAATCTCTCCATCGCTAAGTTGTCGGGTACTGGTAGATAACACCGCTAAATATGTTTAGTGGCTTCTGTATCTACACACCAGGTACTGGTAGATAACACCGCTAAATATGTTTCCACAACCTGTGAACAGAAATTACTTTATTTGTTCTGCCTTCTGAGAAATACTGGACATAGCTTTTTCCAGTGCCAGGTCTGGTTACAGTGAAAACATCTGCCTTTTGGCTTTTTCACACCAGTCCGTGGCCCACTAATTATCCTAGAAATCGTGTCTCCCTATTTCTAAACTTTTTTTTTGCATACCTTTCGGCCCCAAGGAAAAACTTTTTTTTTGAAACAAACACATTTCTTGGTATTAAAGGAATACCATTAATAGTTAAAGCTATGTCCAAGTTGTATTTGAGTCAACAAAATTCTATCTTGTAAGTTTGTTTTTTTTGAGTATTAAAGCGAGTGGGTTGAAAGCCATTTTAATCCTGAGAATCACATAATTAATATATCATTAATTATGATAAGAAAAACTTTGAATTCATTTTAATTTGATTCCTTCTACCATTTTAAAATTAATTTGCCAGCAGCCTGGATTCTAGTGAATAGCATGCCACAATGAATGGACGTCTACTATCCATCATAAGACCAGACATGTCAATTTTTTTTAATTTTACTATCTAGGCAACTGACCATACCAAGTAAAATTAAATAGCTGGCATAGTTTCGGTTCAGTATATAATAGCAGTGACTCATATGAAGAGAATACTATTATATACAGTTAAGTGTTAACCATCATCTAATCCCAAATCAATCGTATCGCAATGAACCCTTTAGATGGAGAAGTGATACACACTAACAATTATCTAGAATTATCTCTAAAGGAGGTTTGTACTGGCGATACCGCAATTACTCTGTCCGATAGGGAGGAAAGTCTCACTGCCAACACGCATGGTTTAATTGCATCGCTTACAAACTGGTGATGAAGACTGCAGGATTTATCTGTGAATAAATTCTCTCTCCCACTTAGATTTTTAAAATATTTTTTAGAGTTATAAAAATTCGTTTAATTAAAATAAACTTATTAATTTTTAAAACCATACGATATGAAAAAATCAAATATCTTTTCGTGTACACGATTTCAAATATTCTAATTTATCAAGCGATCTTTTTGTGTTTAAATGCGTAACAAATAAAATTAAATAAATGCACAGTTTTTTTTCTTTAGCTTTTCAGCTAAGGTAGTGATTGAAGGTATTTATTTATTTTATTTTTTCATTTCACATTTTTTGAAAAAATAATAATTTATTTCTATTAAACATATTTTCATTTAATTAATTCAAATTTTAGAATTTATTTTCACGTTTTTCTAAGATATCCGTTTGTTTAAAAAAATCATCTTAAACGTGATATTTTGTAAAATATAAAATATCTAAAGTTTTTCAATTTAATTAAAATTGATTAATTAAAAAAATTTAATTTAATTTTTTATTATAAAATATTCTAATTAAAACCGAATATTTGAATCAATTTAAATTAACAGGATAAATAAAACCAATATATATCATCTACGCAATTAATAAAAAAATTAAATGCAAGATAAATATATCGATTTTATGATCGAATTGAAACTCTAAAGAGTTTCAGTCTCCTGTTTAAAAAATGATAAGCTGCAAAATTCTTTTGTGAATCAATTTCTTGTATCCAAGTTGCATCATGTCTCTTGATTTGCAGTGTTATATAAATATAACATTGACTCGAGCCTTATTTGCCAACCGAACAACCTAGGATTTGCGCACTGTTCTTGCGCCTGAAAAACCGCTGATTTGGTTTATTGGAAACTGGCGCTGTTTGGCGTTCACTGCTGCTTGGAAACTGTCAGCTTTTTGTTGTGCCTTGCGCTGTTTTTAGTGCGGTTGCTAGCTTGGGAAAACTGTTGTTGCAAACCAATAACGCCGTAGCTAACCGAAATAGGTTTTAAAAAATTGTTGTTTGCCCTTGAAAATCGCAGCTTTTGGGAAAAAATCGCTAGAGCCGCAAGCTATTTGCGCTGCTGTGTTGGATAACTTCTGTGCTTGCTGCCTTGGGGAACCGCGCCTGCTGTCTTGGGACAAAAAACCGCTGCTTTATTTTCACCATAACAGCCTTGCACGAAAAAAAAAAAAAAAAACATTTGCACAGAGATTGGAATTTCCAAATAGTGCCGCCGCACTGAGATTGTTTGTGCACACTATTTTCTTGCGGTTTGGGAATAAAGCCAAGTGCCGTTTGCTAAAGCTACCACTTTTGCTACTATGCTGCTGCCTTAGGTAGCGTTTTACAGGGGTTGTTTTGAAAATAGCCTTTTCGCATCGAAACAGCCTATTGGCGCTGTTTTTTTTTTCGTTTGAAAATAGCCTTTTTTTTTCGTTTGAAACCCGTTGTTGCGTTTTGCAAACCGGATGTTTCCCTTTTGTTATGTTCTTCATTCTTTTTATTTTTTTAATTTCATTTTGATAACATAAAATAAAAAAAAATTAGAAACCAAAAAATAATTTTTACATTGATCCTATACCTCTGTAGAGTTCACAATCAATCTACCACGATCAACCCTTGTGATTAAAATAAATAAATTAAATCATCATCCACACATTCAATAAAACATGAAAATAAAGAATGATCATAAAATCGAGATTTAGAACGCCTGCAAAACAAAGTTAGCAACAGTTCTAAAACTATCCGGCCTTGATAACCGTAAACAAAAAATAAAATAATTTTGATACCAATTTGTTAGAGGCCATACTGCCAAGAACATTATTTTTGTAAATGATTTTCGGTAAAAAATTCACTAGACGGGCAAACACACAAATGGGCTCCAGATAAAACTTTTGATGACGAACGATCAAAATAAAATCAATGCAACCAAAGTTAATTTAGAAAAATACCTTTTATTGATCCATTTTTCAACTATGATTTGATTCCGAGTTGAATGTCCTATTAGATCTTCTACTGTATTCCCTTATGCAATTCTCGAATGTTATGTGGGCTACGGACTATCGAGAACTCGTACCGGTAGATTCCAGATATCTTCAATCTTGAAAGATAAAATATGATATTATGATATAAAACTGGTTCAGTCTACCCGCATATATATAGGGTTACAGCAGGGACCTATGGAGTAATTATGAGTAAGACTTCTAGTGTAACATAGATACTTGCCAACGGTTTCTGCAATTATGGAAAGACGCCGTAACTTCTGCAATTTTAATAAAATACTGAATTACAGTTCACACCACTAAAGAACTATAATTGCACTCTGACACAGAATCTCAAGACCTTATTGCATTGAGCTCCTGTTATAAAATGCTTACCATTTCTCCCATGTTAAGATTTCTGATACTTGCCAATTAAATTTAATTACTAAAAATTTAATTTAATCGGCATTTTAGTATTCCTTAAGCCATTCTGCTTAACTTATTTGACCGTCAAATAATTAAATCCACCTACAGGGTTTGGCTTGGTTAAATCTTATAAGCTTCCTTAAAAGGGTATCGTCAATCCTGATCATTCGGGACGTGGATTCTGTCAACAACAATTTTTTCCATATAAATAATACCGCTATCCAATTCACCAGGAATATAGACCTATATAAGATTGCATTCTTAACGAATCAAAACAACGAATATTAAATATATACAAATTAATAATTATTTCAAAATTAAGTGGATAAACACTATTTATAATAATCTTGGGGTGTGAATTAATTTATATAGTTAGTATGAAATTAAATACCCAAAATATCCCGTTCAATATACACAAAGTGTGTTTGAGGCAATACTGCCAAGATCATTATTTTTGTAAAATAATTTTTGATAAAAAATTAATTGGAAGGGAAAACGCCGAAACGGGCTCTAGATAAAAAATTTGACGTCAAACGATCAAAAATAAACCTGTGCAACCAAAGTTAATTTAGAAGAATACCTCTTGTAGATCTAATCTTCAACTACGATTTGATTCTGAGTTGAAAGTCCAATCAGATCTTCTATTATATTCCGTTATGCGATCCTCAAACGTAGTGTGAGCTACGATCCTCCGAGAACTCGTACCGATAGAATTTCGATATATTTAAGTCTTGAAAGACAAAAATAATATCACAATAATAATGATATATGATCTATCAATCCTATCAATCTCAAATAGGTTCAGCCTATCCACGTATATATAGGGTTACAGCAGGAACTTGGGGAGTAACTATGAGTAACACTTTCAGTGAAACATAAACACCTACTAGTGGTTTCTGTAATTAAAGAAAGTCGCATAACGGTATCTGCAATTATGGAAAATCAGCAGCGGTTTCTGTAATTTCTATAAAATACTGAATTACAATTCACACCACTAAAGAACTATAATTGCACTCTGACCCATAATCTCAAGACCTTATAGCATTGAGCACCTGCTATTAAATGCTTACCATTTCTCCCTACGTTAAGATTTTTGATACCCGCCAATTAAATTTAATTACTGACAGTTTAATTTAAACGGCATCTTTATATTCCTTAAACCTTTTTCCTTAACTTATTTGACCGTCGGATAATTAAATCTACCTGCAGGGTTTGGCCCGATCAGAACTCATAAGCATCCTTAAGGGGGTATCATCAATCTCGATCTTCGGGACGTAAATTTTGTCAATAATTAATATTTTTTATATAAATAATACCGCTATCCAACTCATCGATAATATAGTCCCATATAAAATTACACCCTCTAACGAATCAAAATAATGAATATTAAATATATGCAAATCAATAATTATTTTAGGATTAAAATGATAAACACTATTCATAATAACCTTAGAGTGTGAATTAATTTACATAGTCAGTAGTCAGTACAAAATTAATTACCCCAAATATCCCGCTTAATACACACAAAGTGTACTGGTACAGATAGTCGGAACAGTAGACGACGCTGTTATCTGTTCCCTGTAACCAAGACAGTCCTACTAAAACTCTATGCCACAATCGTACCGATAGTATGTCCATTTCCATCTAAACTGTTATAAAACTTATATTCTGCAAGAACCTAAAATCTGGTCTTCTGTATGTAAGCCGTACTCTACACACCAGATTAAATACTATACAGAATATCAGACATCCATGTATAACAAAGAAATGATATACATACATTACTCATAAAGATTCTCATAAAATAGAAAATTAATTTTATTAAAATAAAATTAAATACTAAAAATATGGTTTTTAGTATACCAATCCTAACAAAGTGTACTGGCACAGAGAGTCGAAATAATAAATGATGCTATTATCTGTTCCCCGTAACCAAGACAAGCTTCCTAAAACTCTTTGCCACAGTCGTACTGATGGTATGTTCATTTCCATCTAAACTGTGAACATAAAACTTATATTCTGTAAGAACCTAAAATCTGATCTTCTGTGTGTAAGTCATATTCTACACACCAGATTAAATACTATACAGAATATTAGACGTCCATGCATATCAAAGAAATGATACACATACATTACTTATAAAGATTCTCATAAAATAAAAAATTAATTTTATTAAAATAACATTAAATACGAAAAACATGATTTTTAGTATACTAACCCTAACACATCCTTCATGACCGCTACACTGAGCAGTCCCGAGAAGCCAAGCGGGTGGGCATGGCTTTTACCCAGGGTATGCAACGTGTCAAAGATCTGGAGACTGACTAGGCTCTAACCGCCTCAACCTATCAGGGGTTGGAGGCTCAGTTAAAAGCTTCTGAAGATGAGGCCAAGAAGTCGAAGGAAGAGGCTGCTGCCACGATGGCCAAGCTTAAATAGCTCCTGGCTACTGCTCAGGCTGAGGTGAAGACCCAAAAGAAAATTACAGCTCACCTCGAAGCTACGAGGGCCGACCTAGAGGACCAGGCCTGACAACATGGGTGGGATGAATGTGGAGCACATCTTACCAAGGTGATCATCGGCATCAAAACTGAGCTCCTCGCTATCGGTTATAAGCATGGCTTGGAGAGGATTGGAGTCCCCTTAGACTCATCCCTATGGAGCGAACCCCCGACTATTGACGACGCAAGCTGCAGCTGCCGAGGAACAAGTGCCAAGACCATGCCTATCGATCCCGAGGTTCCTTTAAAGTTCCATTTTCCTTGTCCTGTGGATGTTCAGGACACCACCGCCTGCCGCCTGCCGCCATGCCTTTAATGGGGATGAGGTGGTGCAAAATTCCAGATGATGGCAACAAGGAGGGAGGTGATGGAACCCGGATTGAGGTTGTCAATGATGGACAAAACTAAGCGCGGTGCTGCCCAATGTTCTTCTTTTTTTTTTTGTTTCACTTTTTCTTTGCTTTTGTCTTTTCAAGTTTGGTGTTTCGGCCAGTTTTTCCCTTTGTGAGGTTGTACTCTCCTCCATGTATTGCACTAATCGTTAATGAAGTGGAATTTCCTTCGTTTAAGTTTTCATCTTCTTTACTCTCTTTTACTCATTCCTATAGCATTATGTCGGTCACGGGACTGAATTACCCTTATGTTGGAGTCTATGAGGAACCTAGGGGTACCTCCCACACCATCATTTAGTAGAGCTTTTGTCCTCAGGCCGAGCTGCCCTTCAACGAGGGGTTATTAGAAACCCTAAAAGTTAATTTAACTTTTGAGAGGATGTTCCAGCTTCAGGTCGAGCTGGACTCCCTTCCATGAGGGGTTATTAGAAACCCTGTGAATTAATCTAACTCTTGAGAAGATGTTCCATTCTCAAGTCGAGCTGGCTTGCCTTTCACGCGGGGCTATTAGAAACCCCGAGAGTTAATCCAACTCTTAAGAGAATGTTCTATCCTCAGGCCGAGCTGGCCTTCCTTCCACGAGGGGTTGTTAGAAACCCTGAGAGTTATTCCAACTCTTGAGAGGATGTTCATTTCTCAGGCCGAGTTGGCTTTCTTGATTAAGCGAGGGAGTCAAGATGCAAATTCGTAAATAAAACAATCCTTCATTGATGTTGACAAAGTTTGGGGAATACAAAGTGCTTAATGATAAAAAACCCTTAAGTTGGCTGAGTTCCATGACCTAAGGACATCCTTCCCATCTACGTCTTCAAGGTAGTTTGCACAAGGCTCGACAACTGACCTGACCTTGTATGGCCCCTCCTAATTCGACCCCATCTTCATTTTCCCCAGTACTTTAGTATTGCCCCTAACTTTCCTCAACACCAAATCTCCGGGAACGAACTCCGTGGGTTTGACTTTCTTGTTGTAATCTCGGCTCATTTCTTGCTAGTAGGAGCTGATCCTCATGAGCGCTTCCTCTCTTTGCTCTTCTATTAGGTCGTGATCTTTGGCTAGAAATTCCCCATTTTGCTCGAGATTAAATTCATCAGATCTCATGGTTGTAAGGCCTATCTCAAGTGGAATTATCGCCTCAGTGCCGTAGGCTATTGAGTAAGGAGATTCCCTGGTAGATCGTTGCAGCATAGTTCAGTAGGCCCATAATATATGGGGGAGCTTGTCTTCCCATCACTCCTTCGCCTTTCTTAGCCTCTTATTTATTTCGGCCAAAATGGTTTTGTTCGAAACCACTGCTTGGCCGTTGCATTGTGGGTATGCCGGGGTGGAGTTATAGAACTCTATTTTCAAATCGACATAGAATTGACGGAATAGCCTTCCGTGGAATTGAGTTTCGTTGTCCGAAATGAAAGCGCAGGGAATCCTAAATCATGTTATGATATTCTTCCATACGAACTTTTTCATATTGGGTTCCCTTATGTTGGCAAGTGATTCGACCTCGAGCCACTTGATAAAATAGTCTGTTGCTGCCACCATGAATTTCTTGTTTCCTACTACTTTGGGAATGGTCCAACAATGTCCAATGCCTATTATGTAAATGGCAAAGGCCTTGTTAGGGGATTCAACTTCCCCGTGGGCTGATAGATGAAAGGAGAGAATAGCTAACATTTCTTGCACCTCCTTACGTACTGCTGGCCATCCTTTTGCATGTAGGGCGACTAGTACCCTTGAGAGATAGCTCAATGAGCGAGGGACCGTCCCCTTGTTTGGCCACCACAAATCCCGTCATGAATTTCAGAAAGGAGGTCCTCCACCAGACTTGGGTGTATGCATAAGAGGTAAGGGCCTGTGTGGGAACAACGATATAATTTGTTAGCTAAAAGTGGGCAGATTTCAACTTAACCTTGTGTGCCTCTTTCTTTTTTATCCACAAGACTTTGTCTTTTAAGAATGACACAATGAGATCCATCTAAGACAGAGGCTGCTCGGTTGGAAGGACCTTTCATTGCTTGTTATGCGATTCATCTATGCTCGACTTTGGAAGGATTTGCACTACCACTGTCCTTTCTTCTTTCTCCACCATTGCCGAGGTGAGACTGGCTAGTGAGTCAGCATGGCTTTTGATAGCTCGGCTTACCCGCTCAACTTTGATCATTGCAAACCTATTCATAACCGTCGTGGCCTTTTAGAGATACATGGCCACACAGTCATCCCTAGCCTCATACTCCCCTTTCAGTTGGTTAGCAACCAACTAGGAGTCGCTGAACACTTCTAGGTCTGTGATGCCAAAGCTTGGATGCAGTCTCCAAACCCACAAGCAGTGCCTCATACTTGGCCTCATTGTTCGAAGTGTTGAAGCCAAGTCTTAAATCTTACTCCAATATTGTGCCGTTTAGAGAGATGAGGACCGTTCCCACCCCTGATCCTTTGTTATTGGACGCCACGCCGACGTGTAACTTCCAAGGCCACAGTGAGCTCGGTAATAGGGTGAGCTCATCCACTTTCTCTTCTTTCTCCTCTTCCATTACCGGGGTGTTCCAGGAAAATTCAGCAACAAAGTCTGTCAATTCCTGGGCCTTGATGCCGATTCTAGACCTGAAGATGATGTCATGTTCCCTCAGCTCGACGGCCTATTTGGTTATCCTTCCCGTTAGGTTGGCTTTCGAGAATATAGCCTTTAGCGAGTACTTGGTGAGTACGATAACAACATGTGCCTGAAAGTGGTGCTGCAGTTTTCGTGATGCAATGACTAGCGCGTAAGCTAACTTTTCTGGTGGAAAATATCTCGTCTCTGATTCGATGAAAGTATGGATGACATAATAGATCGGCATCTGCTGCTTCTCTTCTTCTTCGACTAGAATCGTACTGACGGCGTGCGAGGAGACTGCCAACCTCTCCATCATTTGGGGTAGATAGCAGCAGCATAAAGACAATTATGTTTTCAAATCCTGGAGTGCCTAATCGCAGCCCTTGCTCCAGTAGAATTTCTCTCCTTTTTTAGGGTAAAAAAGAACAACCTCCACTTATCAGGAGCTTAACTTATAAATCTGTTCAAGGCCGTAATCATTCCAATTAGTTTCTGTACCTATTTGATGGTGTATGGCATTTGGACTTCCAGGATGGACTTGATTTGGTTTGAGCCTGCTTCGATCCTGCGGTCCATGACTAGGAAGCCGAGGAGTTTCCCCGACCTGACCCCAAATGCACATTTTTTGGAGGTCAACCAGATGATCTTCCTCCCTTTTTAACTTCACCACCATATCATCTATATAAGCCTCTATCGTCTTCCCTAACACTTTGGCGAACATCTTTGTGATCATCCTCTAGAAAGTTGCCCCGACGTTTTTTAGGCCGAATGGCATAACTTTGTAGCAATAGGTCCCATGCAGGGTTATGAATGACATCTTCTCTTGATCTCAGCGAAGTATGAAGATTTGGTGGTAGCCTCGATACACATCTAGGAAGCTCATACGCTGATGCCCCGTGTAGCATTTATGAGCTAATCGATCTTTGGGAGAGGAAAACTGTCCTTTGGGAAGGCCTTGTTGAGATTAGTGAAGTCAATATACACCCTCCATTTACCATTTTTCTTCTTGATGACCATTGTGTTGGATAGCCACTATGGATATTGAACTTCTCTTATGGCCCCAGCCTCCAATAGCTTTCCTACGTCTTCGACTACGGCTTTAATGTGCTATAGCGCCGAACGACTGCCTTTATGCTTCACTGATTTGGAAGCCGAATTAACGTTTAATGTGTGACAAATGTAGGTGGGATCCACTCTCAGAATTTTATATGGCGTCCATGCAAACGCCTCAACATTTCATTGCAACAGCGGAAGTAACTTTACTTTTTCTTGCCCGGCCATGGTAGAATCGAGAAGGAAGAATTTCTCTGGGTCGTTAGGTCGATCACGACGTTTTGAGTTCTTCCACAGCTTTATCTTTGGCCTCCACACCTATTAGGGTTGGTATACTGAAAATGATATTTTTAGTATTTAATTTTATTTTTAATAAAATTAATTTTTTTATTTTATGAGAATCTTTATGAGCAATATATGCATATCATTTCTTTGTTATGCATGGATGTCTAATATTCTGTATAGTATTTAATCTGGTGTGTAGAGTACGATTTACAAACAGAAGATCAAATTTTAGGTTCTTGCAGAAATATAAGATTTATAGTCACAGTTTAGATGAAAATGAACATACCATCGGTACGACTGTAGCACAGAATTTTAGTAGGCTTGTCTTGGTTACGAGGAACAGATAATAGCGTCATCTATTGCTTTGACTCTCTGTACTAGTACATTTTGTGTGTATTGAACGGGACATTTGGCGTAATTAATTTTGTACTTACTATATAAATTAATTCACACCCTAAGGTTATTATGAATAGTGCTTATTCTCTTAATTCTGAAATAATTATTGATTTGCATATATTTAATAATCGTTATTTTAATTCATTAGAGGGTGCGATCTTATATGGGTCTATATTCCCGGTGAGTTGGATAGCGGTATTATTTATAAGGCAAATATTAATTATTGATGGAATTCACTTCCCGAAAAATTGAAATTGACGATACCCCCTTAAGGATGCTTATAAGTTTTGACTGGGTCAAACCCTGCAGGTGGATTTAATTACCTCGCGGTCAAATAAGTTAAGCGGAAGGGTTTAAGGAATATTAAGATGCCGATTAAATTAAATTGTCAGTAATTAAATTTAATTGATGGATATCGAGAATCTTAACGTGGGAAGAAATGGTAAGCATTTAATAATAGGAGCTCCAATGCAAGAAAGTCTTGAGATTATGGGTCAGAGGGCAATTATAGTTCTTTAGTGGTGTGAATTGTAATTCAGTATTTTATGAAAATTGCAAAACTCGTTGCATGTCTTTCCATAATTACAGAAACCTATAGTAGGTGTCTGTGTTCCACTAGAAGTCTAACTCATAATTACTCCCCAGGTCCCTGTTGTAGCCCTATATATATATACAGGTAGGCTAAACTTGTTTTTAATAATTTTATATCATTATTATTATGATATTATTTTTGTCTTTCAAGACTTAAATATATCAGGGTTCTGCCGGTACGAGTTCTCGAAAGATCGTAACTCACACTATCTTCGAGGATCGCATAAGGGAATACAGTAGAAGATCTTATAAGAGTTTCAACTCGGAATCAAATCGTAGTTGAAAGTTAGAACAACAAAATGTACTATTCTAAATTAACTTTGGTTGCACGAATTTTATTTTGATCGTTCTTCGTAAAAAATTTATTTGGAGCCTATTTCGGCATTTGCCCGTCTAGTTAATTTTTATCGAAAATTATTTTCAAAAATAATGATCTTGGCAGTTTTGTCTCCAACAAATTGGTATCAAAGCTGTTCTATTTTTTGTTACGATTATCGGAATTTGGTAGATTTAGAACTATGCAAACTTTGCTTTGCAAGTGTTCTAATCCCGATTTTATTATCATTATATATTTTTCATGTTTGATTGAATGCGTAAATGATAATTTAATATTTTTTAATCACGGGGTTGACCGTGATAGATTAATTTTTTAGATTAATTGTGAATTCTACGGAAACATATGATCAATGTAAAAATATTTTGTGTTTTTTAAGTTTTTTTTGTCTAGTTTATTAAAAAAGAAAAATAAGAATATGTATGGAAGAATGAAGGCAGCGAAAACCAGCGGTGGTTGGCGGCGTCAACTGGCAGTTTTTGCCCGAATAACTTTTTTTATTGCTTTGCAATATTTTTTCTGTTCAGTATTTTTTTCAGGATAATAAAAAAAAAAGGAAAAAGAAACTCAAACAGCCGCCGGTTTTTTCCCAAACAGCAGCAACGCCTGAAGCTGTTTCAGTGAAAAAGCATTCCAAAAACAGCCGGGTCCCAGGTTGTTTCATCAAACAAGCAGTTTCGGTTAAAAGCAAGTCCAGCAGTGTAGTGCCTAATCACAAACAGCCGGCGGTTTTTGAAGCCAAGCGCAAACCGCACCAGGTTGTTAGGCGCTGTTTGGTTGGCCTTTTCAGCGGATTCTTCCAAGCAAAAAGCAACTCCAAAGCAGCGTCCCAATAAGCACCAATCACAGGTGCTGCGGTTTTCCATACCACGATGCATTTGGATTAATTCGCAAATAGGCGCTGTAGCAAATCCCAAGAAGCGGCGCCAGTGCAATCTCAAAAAACCCAGGCTGTTTCAATTACGTGGATTCCCAACAGTGGCGAAAAATCTAAAAGCAAAAGAGGATTCCATAGCACTATTTGTTTCAATAGTAAGCGCCGCAGCAGTGATCCAAATAAGCAAACGAAGATGTGTTTTCAAACAAGTGCAGCGGTTCCCACATAATCCGGTGGTTTTTGCCGGACTATGATTTATCATATAAAATCAAGATATCGTGATGCAATCAGAATACAGGAAGTTACAAAAGACTAAACTCTTTAAATTTTTAAATAGATCATAAAATCGAAATTTTTATTTATTTTATATTTTAATTGCATGGATGACAATTATTAGCTTTATTTATCATGTTAATTTAATTAATTCGAAAATTTGATTTTAATTAAAATATTTTGTAATTAAAAATAAAATTAACTTTTTTTTAATTAATTAAGTTTAATTACATGGACAAACTTTAAATATTTTACTTTTTTACAAAATATCACGTTTAAAGATATTTTTTTCAAATAAGATTTCTTGGAAAAACGTAACAATTAATTCTGAATTTTGAATTAATTAAATGGATAAATATTTAATAGAAATAAATTATTATTTTTCAAAAAATATGGAATAAAAACTAAAATAAATAAATAGCTTTAATCACTACCTTAGCTGAAAAGCTAGAGAAAAAATTGTGCATTTATTAAATTTTATTTGTTACGTATTTAAACACAAAAAGATATTTTGATAAATTAGAATCTTTGAAATTCTATACACGGAAAGATGTTTGATTCTTTCAGATTGTGTGTTTTTCGAAATTAATAAATTTATTTTAATTAAACGAATTTTTATAACCCTAAAAAATATTTTTAAAATCTAAGTGGGAAAGAAAATTTATTCATAAATAAATCTCGCGGTCTCTATCACCAGTTTGTAGGTGATGCAATTAAATCCTACATGTCGGCAGTAAGGCCTTCCTCCTCAATGGACAGATTAATTGCGGTATCGCAGGTACAAACCTGCTTTAGTGATAATTTTGAATAATTGTTTGTGTGGATCACTTTCTCCAACTGAAGGGTTCATTGCGAAGCGATTAATTTGGGATTAAGTGATGGTTAACACTTAACTGTATATAATAGTATCATCTTCAACTAAGTCACTGCTATTATATATTGGACCGAAACTATGTCAGCTATTTAATTTTACTTGGTATGATCAATTGCCTAGATAGTAAAATTAAAAACAATTGGCATGTCTGGTCTTATGAAGGATAGTAGACGTCCTCCCAACGAGGCATGCTATTCTCAGATAACAAGCTGCTGGTGAATTAATTTAAAAATGGTAGAGGGAATCAAATTAAAATAAATTTAAAGTTTTGCTCATCATAATTAACGATTTTTTAATTATGTGATTCTCAGGATTAAAATGGCTTACAATCCACTAGCTTCCATTCTCAAAGAAAATAAACTTATGGGACCAAACTATGTTGACTGGAAAAGGAACTTGGATATTATATTAACTGCTGAGGATTACAAGTTTATTTTAACTGAGATATGTCCACCAGTACCTGATGAGGGGGGTATCAAAAGAAAAATCCAGGCCCATCAGAAGTGGCAGAAAGCTGATCAGATGGCTCGCTGTTATATTTTGGCTTCAACGTCAAATATTTTACAATATCAACATCAGTCTCTACCCAGTGCCTGTGATATGATGATGAACCTCAAAAAAATATTTGGAGATCAAAATCGTGCTGCTAGGCAGGTGGCCATGAGATCTCTTATGAATACAAATATAGCTGAAGGTACACCAGTTAGGAATCATGTTCTAAAGATGATCAGTCTTCTGAATGAACTAGAAATTTTTGGAGCTGAAATTAACGAAAAAACCTAGGTCGATAACATACTCCAGTCACTGCCTGAAAGTTTTAAGCAGTTCTTCCTGAACTATTCTATGAATAAGCTCAGCTACTCACTGACAGAACTTCTTAAGAAACTTCAAGTTGCCGAGAGTGTTCTTAGGAAGCTGGGTTTTGTGTACGTGGCTGAGAAGGGTTCTTCCTCTAAACCGAAAGGTAAGAAGAAGAAAAATGTTCATACACAGGGAACACACAAGTCTAAAAGCAGTTAAGGGACCAGAAGATGGTGTGAAGAAGCCGAGAGGCAAGTGCTATCACTGTAACTAGTTTGGGCATTGGAAAAAGAAGTGTCCGATTTTTCTCAGTAAGTAGAACAAACAAGGTAATTTTCTGTTCATTGGTTGTTGAAAAATATTTAACGGTGTTATCTACTAGTACCTAGTGTATAGATACGGTAACCACTAATCATGTATGTAATTCTTTATAGGGGTTCTAGGAAATCAAGCAGCTTAGTGATGAGAAAATCTACCTGTACATGGGCAGTAATACATGGGTGGTAGTAGTTACAGTAGGAGATGTCATTTTCAATTTTAGTAGAGATAGATACTACTTCTAAAAGATTGTCTTTATGTACCTTTGATTATAAAAAATTTATTTTTAGTCTCGATTTTAATAAAGAACAAATATTCTGTTCATTTTGGGGACTCTGTCGTTTTGAAGAAAACTAAATATTTTATTTGTTCTGGTACATTTGTGGATAATCTGTATGTTGTATCTCCTATCTCTCCTGCACTGCAACTAACCGAAATGAATAACACATTTACTTTACCATATAAGAGAAAATCTCCTTCTTTAATGAACCAAACGTTTCTTTGACACTTACACTTAGGTAATATTAATCTAAAAAGGATAAAAAGACTGGTAGCAGATGGACCTTTGAGTTCATTTGAAGTAGAGGCACTTACAGTCCGTGAATTTCGATTATGAAATCTGACAAATGAACATCAAGACAGCTTTCCTTAAAGAAAGTCTTGACGAGTGTATCTATATGATACAACCAGACGGATTCATTGTGAAGGCCAGGAGCACATATTGTGTAAGTTTAAGAGAACCATTTATGGACTTAAGCAGGCATCGAGGTCTTGAAGCACTCAATTTGATCAAGCCATAAAGTATTATGGTTTCAATCAAAGTCCGAATGAGTCATGTGTGTACAAGAAGCGTGACAGAAGCGTGGTGATCTTCCTATTACTTTATGCAGACGATATCTTGGTCATCGAAAATGATCTAAAGACATTATCTGTAGTTAAAGTATGGTTATCTGGGTAGTTCTATATGAAGAACTTAGGAGAAGCCAGTCACATCCTTGCGATCAAGTTTGTGCAAGATCGGAAACAAAGAATGTTGGCCTTATCACAAGTAAAGTAAATCGATGATATCCTTGCTTGTGTTAGCATAAAAATTCCAAGAAATGGTTTTTCCCTTTCAGGCATAGAATCACTCTATCCAAGGATCAGTATCCTAAGACACTTGATGAGATAGAGAAGATGAAGGCGATTCCTTATGCTTCGGCAGTAGAAAGCCTCATGTATGCTATACTTTGCACTAGACCTGACATCTGCTTTGCCATTGACATGGTTAGCAGATATCAGTATAACCCAGGGCAGGAGCATTGAACTGCGGTAAAGAATATAATCAAGTACCTGAAAAGGACTAAAGATTATATGTTGATTTATCAGGTAGACAGTCTAGTACATTCAAGGTACATAAACTCAGATTTGCAGTCAGACATAGAGCTTGCATCAGGAGACAACCTTGCAGATCCTTTACAAAGAACATACCGACTAAGAATTTTGATAGTTGTGTAGAGGGCATGGGAGTCATATGTATGGCAGCATGGTTTTGAGTATAAGTGGGAGATTGTTAGGGTTTGTATACTAAAAATCATGTTTTTAGTATTTAATTTTATTTTTAATAAAATTAATTTTTTATTTTATAAGAATCATTATGAGCAATGCATGCATATCATTTCTTTGTTATACATGGATGTTTAATATTCTGTATAGTATTTAATTTGGTGTGTACAGTATGGCTTATACACAGAAGATCAAATTTTAGGTTCTTACAGAATATAAGTTTTATATTCACAGTTTAGATAAAAATAGATATACCATCGGACGACCATAGTACAGAGTTTTAGTAGGCCTATCTTGGTTACGGAGAACAGATAATAGTGTCGTCTATTGTTCCGACTCTCTGTGCTAGTACACTTTGTGTGTATTGAATGGGGCATTTGGGTAATTAAGTTTATACTGACTATATAAATTAATTCACATCTCAAGGTTATTATGAATAGTGCATATCCTCTTAATCCTGAAATAATTATTAATTTGCATACATTTAATATTCGTTATTTTAATTTATTAGAGGGTGCGATCTTATATATGTCAATATTTCGGTGAGTTGGATAGCGATATTATTTATATGAAAAATAATAATTATTGATGGAATCCACGTCCCAAAAAATCGAAATTGACTATACCCCTTAAGGATGCTTATAAGTTTTGACCGGGCCAAACCATGCAGGTGGATTTAATTATTCGACGGTCAAATAAGTTAAGCGAAAGGGCTTAAGGAATATCAAGCTGTCGATAAAATTAAATTGTCAGTAATTAAATTTAATTGGCGAGTATCGAGAATATTAACGTGGGGAGAAATGGTAAGTATTTAATAACAGGAGCTCAATGCAAGAAGGTCTTGAGATTATGGATCAGAGTGCAAAAACCGCTGCATGTCTTTCTATAATTGTAGAAATCTCTAGTAGGTGTCTGTGTTCCACTGAAAATCTAACTCATTATTACTCCATAGGTCCCTGTTGTAACCCTATATATATGCGGGTCGGTTGAACCAGTTTTGAATGATTTTATATCATTATTATTATGATATTATTTTTTTCTTTCAAGACTTAAATATATCGGAGTTCTGCGTGTACGAGTTTTCGGAAGATCATAGCTCACACTACGTTCGAGGATCGCATAAGAAAATACAATAGAAGATCTGATAGGAGTTTCAACTCGAAATCAAATCGTAGTTGAAGAATAGATCCACAAAAGGTATTCTTTAAAATTTACTTTAGTTGCACAGGTTTTATTTTGATCGTTTTTCGTAAAAAAAATTATCTGAAGCCTGTTTTGGCGTTTGCCCGTCTAGTTAATTTTTACCAAAAATCGTTTTCAAAAATATTGATCTTGGCAGTATTGGCTCCAACAACACCGACGTCCACTAAGATGGATATGTCAGGGATTTCAACTACTTTGACTTCCTCAGCGTTGATCTCAGCTCTAAGGGCTGCCACAAAGCAATTTTTAGAGGCGGTATGGTCTCCATAGACAACCTATACCCCTTCAATGGTGGGGAATTTCAACATTTGATGATATGTAGATGGGACGGCCTTTAGTTCTACAACCAGGTTCGGCCCATAATGGCATTACAGGCTGAGGGCATGTTCACCACGAGGAAATTCGTCAAGAACTCCGCTGTTCTCGCTCTGACTAGGATAGTGATTCTTCCTAGGACCAAACTGGCTGAGAGTTGAATTCCACGAGTGGAGTCTAGGATGAGGTCAGGTCTCGGTTGCTAAGGTCGAGCTTCTTGAAGAGATCATAGTACATTACCTCTACCGAACTCCCCTAATCAATCAATACCCATTTCACGTCGAAGCCAGTAAGGTTGAGGGATATCACCAAAGCATCACTGTGTGGATGCTCTACTCGCTCGGAGTCTTCCTCTAAGAACGTGATATCTTCCCTACATGCCTCCGGCCTCGGCCTCTTCTTACTCGTTATTTTCACCTTTATCACCTCTGCTATATAGCCGAGTTTTCTCATCTGCCCCCGCATAGAGTTTTTTTTATTTTTCTCTTCTACTCCGTGGATTACACTGATAACTCTATGGCTCACTGGTCTGGTGGATGGTTCTACCTGCTTCGCAGCCGGGGACGACTGTTGCTCTGTCCCTTCCTCTAGGAATTCCTTTAAGTGTCCTTGTTGGACTAAATCCTCTAAATATTTCTTGAAGGCCCGGCAGTCCTCCATCCTATGACTTATTTCTCTATTATAGGAACACCTCCATCGTACTCCTTTTTCTATGGCTATCTGTACAACTGAGTTAGGCAGCTTGGGTGGCCACATGAAATAAGGTCTGTCTTTCATTTGTGGCAGAATTTTATGGATCGACTCTTTGAACACTGCGTTCATAACTTCCCTTCTTTTGTAGTCCGCTCCCAGTCTAATTTGGGAGCTTGACTGCTCTCCTCATAATCTTTTGTTTAGCCTCAGTGGGCTAAATCTCCTTATCTGTCCAGGACTAGACTTTCTAAGTTTCTTTAGGCTCAGCCTTCGTTCCCTTGGCTTTATCTCGACCTCAATTCTTCTAACGTCTTCCTCTACCCTAATATTTTACCCCACTCGGCTCATCAGGGCCGAGATGTCTTGGGGTGGCTTATTCGTGAGACAGGTTCTCAACTTTCCTTTGAGTTGAAGTTCGTGCTTGAAGGAGGCCACAGCGAACTCCTCGTTACAATTTTCAATGTCATTATATACTTCCCAGTGCTTTCTCGTGTAATCCTGCAAAGATGCTATCTTCACCCTTCGTAGCACCATAAGTGAATCGATTTCCTTCGGGATCTTAGTGTTAGTGATGAGGAAAGCTAAAAACCCCTTTGACAGGTCCCTTCAGGTCACTATTGATTGAGGCAGAAGACGGGCGAACCACCTCAGCTCGACCTTGCCCAAACTAGATGGAAACACTTTACACATAAGTGCGCCGTTACCGCTCAACAACGTCATCATTTGCCTGTAATGGCTGATGTTCGTGTTTGGGTCGGAACACCCGCTGTACGACTTGAACTTTAGGACATAGAAGCTTCTAAGTGGCTTAGCCCCGTTTATATGCTCGACAAACTATGTGGTATCATCCCTTTCCATGCGTTGTTTGTTTTGGCCGTTGTGTAATTAGTATGTTTTGCTTTTATTTCATGTTAGCCTATTTTCTATTGGACTTCAGTTCTCGGTGTGGGATTTGAAATCTTTTTCAGGTGCCTTTGATTCAGCCATATATATTAGAGAAGCTGAAAGTGGCGGAGGACCTTTCTTAGTTTTACCCTTTTTCTCTTTTTGGATCATGTATGGATATTTATGTTTTGTTTTTCTTTTGGAATAGTGTATTGTAAGCTTGGTGGCGATTATATCAAATGTATGCGTGTATGAAAGGTTTTCTTGAGAGGGAAACCTTGGATTGTTTGTGGTTTTGTTGTTTTGGTTGGGTTTTATGTTTTCAATGTCTCAATTTTATGCCAGACGGGTGTTTTCTTTATTAAATAAATGTTTTTCCCAAATCCTTTAATGCTTTAAACTCCTATTCAAAGATTATGTTTTTAGGTGTGTTTTTTAGGCTTAAGAAGATTTTTTGATTCCTGGTTAGGAAATCTCTCGGGTGCCTCACCACTCGAGCGGACTGCCGCTGTGACTAAATGTTGGTTTTAGTTTTTAAAAGGGGTCTTGGTTGGAAAGGCTTTAGGACATCCCTTTTGAAACAAAACAATTTTTTTATGTTAATTGTTTTACAATCAAAACCTCGTTTCATTTCAATATTTGACCGGTTTATGTTTGGGCAGTTTTGGTAGTTCATGGTATCACAAAATATTTATGTTCATGGGCATTTCTCATGACCCGGGGATTGAGGCATTACGAATGGTATCAGAGTTCTGGATTCGAATACCTAAGAGCCGCAGAAGAGGGTACATCACCTTGTGAGGTTGATTGCGTGTGCTTAATTGCATGTATTTAGATGTTTCAATAACATAATCATGATAGTATGTTGTGTAAATGTGAGCATGGGGGTTGAACTTTAGGATTGGTCAGTGTTGCCTTCGGACGTTTGGATTAACAAACTTGGAAGCCAAGTTAGAAATGCGTTTGGCTTACGTGTTTTCTGGTGAGGAATCTAAGAAAGTTACCCAAATTAACGTGACACTCTTGTTAACCTAAACCCAAATTAGCATGTTTTTGTTTATGTGACGTGCTGCATGTTATGTTCTATATTCCTTTCGTATAGCGGTGATGTTTGTGCGGAGAGGATGAGGTTGTGGTTGAGGTCATGGTCATGGTTTAGGCCAAGGGAATGTGCCAATCCCTGATGATGGGGATGAAAATGCTCCCCAAGGACTGATAGATGCGATAGAGTTGTTGCGTGAGATGGTAGGCTCCATCCATTAGCTAACCGTGACTGCTAGGGGGAGAGAGAGAGAACCCGAGCTAAGGGCGACAATGGCGATGTGAGAGTTTTGGCATCTTGACCCTCCTACCTTCGCAAGGGATTTTAATCCCACAATACGTACAGAATGGTTAAAACTTGTGACTCGAATTCTTGACACACTACAGATAGTTGGGGAAGATTTGAGGGTTTCTTTTACCATCTTTCAACAGAGAGGTGACGCCCATGAGTGGTGAAAATATGCCAGGAATACTGTGGAGGGCAGGTGGGCAGCTTTTTCGAGGATTTTTCTAGATAAATACTTTCTCATTTCCTCAAGGAACCTATACAAAGAGGAGTTCTATGCTCTCACTCAAAGGGTGATGAGTATTGTGCTGTATGAAGCTTGATTTACTAGTTTATCTCATTTTGCATTGGAATTAGTGGCTATAGACGAGATACATTCGAGGAGGTTTGAGGGAGGTTTGAGGCCTGCGATTAGGGAACGAGTGGCGGGGTTGAGGTTGTGTGCTTTTACAGAGTTGGTAGAGTTGGCAACAGTGATAGAGAACACTTTGAGTGGGACTCGTGGTTCCAGGGCGGTCAAGGCACCGCAGAGTGGAGCAGAGGCATCGGTCCTTTGGCCTTGGTTCTTATCTATCTGGATCATGGCAGCAATTGTTTATACCAGCACCATCAGTGGCTTCGTCTGGGAGGCCAGAGCAGAGGGAGGTTGTCTGTTATTGGTGCAGGCAGCCTACGCATCGTGTGATACCACCCACAGTCGAGGCAACCCTAGAGTTTAGTGCCAGTTCAGTCGCAGGGGAGGGAGCCACCAATTTATTTTGGATGTGGCCAGTCCGGGCATATTTGCAGGAACTGTCCTCAGGGAGGCAGCATGCCGAGCACGGTAGGTACACCAGTGCCGACTTCTAGGGTGACAGACAGGGGCACCTCAGTCCAGTTAGTATGACAGCTGACGGTTTAAACTTATAGTGGACAAACTAGTACTACACAAGGTAGAGTGTATGCCCTTATGGACCCCAGTTCTTCTAAGCCACCAATCGTGCCTAATGATGCAGCTACTCCTTTAGTGATCAGAGGTACTTTCTTAGCATGTAGATAATGGGCCAGTATTCCTATCGATATGGGAGCATCGTATTCTGTTATTTCATCTACATGGGGGTTGGAGGAGGACTTCGTGGGTAGTACATTGTTTATAGAGAACTCGATCGGTGAGAATGTGGTGCTGGGATGAGTTGGTGGATCCTATGAATTAGGGGTCGCTGACCGTTGTTTAGAGTTTGATTTCATCGTTCTAGACTTGACCATGCTTGACCTTGTCCTAGGGATGGATTGGCTGACCTCTTGTTATGCTTAGTTGATAGCGATCAGTGGGGATGCTTCCTTTTGACCTTCTCGTGAATTTTGGGGATGAAAATCCTTTAAAGGGGGTAGAGTTGTGAGATCCGATTTCGTTTTATTTTCTCATGTTTATTTGATGCGTTGGTTATTGTAACGCGCCATCTTCCGGGCACGTTGGGACATACGTAAGTATAGATAAAGAGAATATTCTAACCATTCATTCATATTTAGATATCATAAATATTACACCATTAAGAGTTCTGAACTGGTCATAAGTATATAACGATTACAGTTTTACTAGAAAATTAAACCAAAATTACAATATACCAATGGAAACTGAACAAAAAGAACAAAAGGTAAAAATCCAATTCTTCAGCTAGCATTGTCGGGGTCCGCTGGCTCCTGCCACTCACTCTGTTCTTCAATTCTGTCTCCTTTTTGGGAGCGACTTTCTAAAAGAACTCATCACACTCACTTGTGGCACGAATGCCATGAGCCAAAGTCCATAAGAAAATTTCCTAAATCGTCTAACAAACTCACAACCAAATTTCCTACAATACATAACGTATAATACCTAATACAATTTAAGGCCAAAGAGACAGACAATTTAACATTTTTAACAGGGTAAGCATATATAAGAACATTTGTGCAAGTGCGTGATACAGATGAATGCAATGCAAATGCCTAACCCGACTTGTATCCAGAAATAAAAATAGAAATTCCACTTTAGAACTTATTTCTTTTACTTGTATGGACATATTATCATTATTTTCACGTCAGGGACTTATTGTCATCGTCGTGATGGGACTTGTTGTCATTGCCACCTCAGGGCTTATTGTCAATGCCGTGACGAGACTTTATATTAGACTTTATTTTTTGCCGCCTCAGGGACTTATTGTCAATGCTGTGATGTGACTTTATATTATTGCCACCTCAGGGACTTATTGTCATTGCCGTGATGGGACTTTATAAGGTTACCCACATTAAAAACTAGGATGCTCGCTTAGTACCAACTCAAGGTCTAAATTACCAAAATTAGAGTGCTAGTGACGAACCCGTGGTGCCCAACAGTATTCATAAATAACAAATCTTTCTTTTGAAACACCGGGGACACACCCAAGGTGTTCAGAGGGAATATATCCCAAAATAGTTACAAAATGGCTACCGAAAACGCCCTAGACTAGGAGCCGAGAAAAAAATAATTTCAATATAACCTAACCCACCACAATAGATACGAAAAAGACTCCGATAACCCAAGATGCAAATGTTGGAGTGCTCATGATGTGCATTATGCTTCCTATGTACAATTGATAATAGCATAACATATGGTATAGCACAAGGTACAACTCACTAAAGTATAAAATATTAATATATAAAGTAGAATCTACAATTCATGTGATATGGTTCTAACCTATTGGCATGGTTTCTAATTCTTTCTAATCCTCAATTTGTTAATTTCATACACCGATCATTTAAAGTTCAAATATTCTAGTTCCACAGTGTGGCACGCTACTCCTACATTTAACCAAAATTTGGGTACTTGTTCAAGCGCCAATTTTAAAATTACAATAGTATTTTGAAGTACCTAGACATGAATTTAATTTCTGATTTTTGAACACCAATTAGATAAAAATATTTTTTACAACTTTCATGTTTAACACTAAGGTTAGATCCTAGCGTAAAAGGGTCATTTATTTTATTTAAGTGTAAATCGTTCAGTACTTTATAGAGAATAACACAGAATTTAGGCCTTTGTTGGCCACGATTTTGGGGCATCAATTCAGGGGTTATGGCTATGATATTTGGGAAGGTTTTAGTTAAGGTGTCCCTTACAAGTTTCATGATTTGTGTTAGGGCAAGTTGTTTGGAAAAAGTTTGAGATTTTGGCCAATTTATAAAAAAAGGTTCAGTCAGCCTAAAAAGGGTCTGCAGAGTGGGTTTTCAACCGAGAATGCTCAAAATCTTTGGGGTACCATCCGAGAGTATTTTTGGCTGATTCTAGCTTAGTATTTATTTTAATATGTTAGCTAAATTTTTCATGTTTACCACTTTTGGATTTTGCTACTAAAAATTTAGGTTTTTGGTCTCACAAAAAGGTGTGACAGAAAGCTCTGTCAGTCACTAAAACATAATAGTGACTTTGGAAAAGGTTTTAACCTATCAAGGCTTCATATTTTTGGCTCATTTCTGGTGGAGAGGGAGATATATATGTTCTCTACAAGTTATTTGTTTTGACCCAAGCTCGGTTATTACTTTAAATTAGGATTTTTAGGTTTGCAACTCAAAGTGGTCAAAATGTGACACTCTTTGGTAAAAATGACATATATGAAGTTCTACCCAACGAAATCACTTCAAACCAATTTTTCATGAAAGAGAATTCAAGGTCGCCCGACTTGCAACTATTTGCGTTACTCGGTGTCTGGGTTTCATGTCATTTTTTTGAATCCTTACAATAGTGTCATTCTCTACTTGTGCCCATATATTCTCCTATTGGCAATCTATGATAGTGTGATGTCCAGAGAGATAGTCTATTTCGGGAATCACATCGTATTTGTTAAAATGCCTGATTCCCAGGTCGAATGTCATAAGGGTGTTGGTACTCTCAACATGCACGCTCCATAAATAAAGTCTACTTGTGTGTACTAAGGGTGTATCGACGCTTAGAGTTTGATCTAACACTTTGGGTTTTATGAACAGAGATTGCCTGCACGCCAAAGATATGAAAAAAGTGGGATGCTCTAGAATCAAACAACACTTTCACTAAGGTATTGAATAGCACGAACTTACCTTGCATAACTTGGGTTTTTTCTACTTCCTCCCTTCGTAGAGCAAAGATGCATCCCCCCCTGGGGTCTCTGGTTTTTGTTAAGCTGTAGCCTTCCCCTCCTATTTCGTTAGTTAGTTGCAAGTCGGGCGACCTGAATTGGCTATGAGTACTTTGCTGGTTGGTTCTAGGGTTGCCTCCACTGCTGGGAGTGGTTGTTCAAAGTCCTATGTCCTAGGCGCGGGCACTCAAACCTTTTATGTCCTGGTTGGTGACATTTAAAGCAGACTATAAATTTGGTAGAGGAGTCCCTTGGCTACTCTTGTCTATTCTCCTATTGATATGGCTTCCTTGGAACGAACACTCGGTTGCCTTTTACTGGTTCTCCAAAGCTGGTGTTTCCTTTCTTCTGGTTGCAAAACCTTCTAGAGTCAGCTAAGTCTGTTTCCACCAATATACTACTTGAGTGTAAGTCGAAAGCTATAAGAAGATGGCCCTAGTTCGGATAGAGGGTTCTAGGCCCCACTCGATTTTTTGCGCCCTTGATTCTTTGTCCGATATGATGGTCGCAGTGAATCGGGTCAACTCTTCGAAGCGGTTGACGTACTGGGTTATTGACATAGATCCTTGTTTTAGCTCCAGAAATTCTCTGACTTGTCCTTGTCAGAAGGGAGCTGGGAAGTACTTTTCTAAAAATAATTCTTCAAACTGATTCCAAGTCAGAGCTGTCACATCTTGGGTGTTGTCTATCATAGACCACCAGTAGTCGGCCTCTCCTTCCAGTAGGTGAGCTGCTAGAGCTACTCGATCGGCATCAGTTTTCACTCCCATGGAGTAAAACAATTTCTTGACAGCTCTCTGGCATTCTTCAGCTACTCTCAGTTCAGCTCCTCCCTTAAACGTAGTGGCTCGTTGTTTTCTGAGTTTTGAAAAGAACCATGCCCTATCTCGGATGTGAGGACGGTTAATGCTGGTGGCAAGCTCACGCAAGACCTGGGCTAACCACAACGCTTTTTTGTCTATGAATCCGTTTGTTGACCGTTGATGGTTAGGTCGTCTACCTGCTATCTGAATAAAGAGGGAAGGTGTTGTGGCTGGTGAGTCTTCTTTTTAAGGTCTTAACTGTTTCTAGGTTTTGAAATTCGGGGAGTTAATTTAAGACTTATTCATTTGTATTTCTTATCATTCGAGTTCGAGTACAAAGAGGGATTACAAAGAGCGAGGCACATAACAGATAAGGGCCCAACCAGAATAGGTGTGGATAAACCATCGGAGTTTGACCGTGTAGTCTCACATTACTTCTAAGTTTCCGTAGCGTTTCCATTGTACTTCCACATACCACACTCTAGCGGTTCCCATGCAAGCTTTATCAGTGATGGCGATAGGAACCTTCGTGTTGGTCTCCGTTAGAGATGTTGTATGAGCTCCTACTCAGCAGTTCTTGCTGTCGTTTATTGATCTTCAAAATATGTTAAGCGCAGATGTTGGTAGACATTTTGTGCTTTAACTCCAGGTAGAGATCTTCTTTGCGACTCGATGATGCGCCGAGTGATTCTTCTAAGGATGTGCACGATCCGAGTTTCTCGTGAAGCGCTAAACTCTAATAACTATCGTTTCTCATCGATCTTGGTCTTAGAAGGGGCAACCTGGGGTGGCGAGTGGTTAAACGTTTAGACGAGGATTTTGAATAATGTATTAAACTACACGATATGTGGCTGGGGGTTAGAATGGCTTAGGGAAGGTGAACAAATCCTTTATCGAGATTCAAGGAAAGATTCCCGGATGGTTCAAAAGATAGGTTGTATGAGGTCATTTGGTCACAGTTAAGGTAGTCACCGTTGACACAAATTGAGTGGTTATTTGGGGTTCAAATGTAGGTGAAGCAAGAGGAGGATAGTGAACAATACTTAAACAAATTTCATCGGAACTAATACAGTATAATTAGATTCTGATAAAAGAGATGTTAAGTAGTAGGCAACCAAACTAGTTAATTGCCCTGAAGTTACATTGGCCTAATATACTTCAATTCAAGTATCTAAGTCTACTTCCCTTGTAAGGATTTTAAGAGTGTACAAAAGAATTCACAAAAATCACAGCAATAGATTGTAGTTTCAGAATCGACAAAAGATGAACAATGGCAAAGATTTTATCAATGTCGAATGTTCGGAACGGGTAATAAAGAATTGATATCAAGTTCT
This sequence comes from Heliamphora exappendiculata, assembly GCA_034768845.1. Lineage (NCBI taxonomy): Eukaryota > Viridiplantae > Streptophyta > Magnoliopsida > Ericales > Sarraceniaceae > Heliamphora > Heliamphora exappendiculata. The sequence continues at coordinate 89,748 of JAOTRH010465684.1, forward strand.
ACGAAAAAAGAGTTAGTTTAAGGAGGCTGGCTTAAATCAGAGGAGAATCAAATGCAAATCCAATCATCATTGAGGCGTGAAAACTTGAGATAAAGGTATTTTCTAGGAGTGAATTTCTAATAGGATTATCAACAAAATTTAGGTGCATAAGGGTTACCGACGAACGACATTTGACGGTACCGTTGAGGACTGAGGATATAAGAAAGAAGGATATGCAATGAACATCAATCAGGTATAAAAGTTGATATAAGGGTTTAGGGTAAATGGGAAAAGAACTTATAAGGATGAAGTTATGGGGTTCTAACAGTGGCTATCGAGGTGATATCTGAAAATTTCTCTTAGTGCGTACTCTCGTCTGCCCCCCTTAAAATAAAATAACTTGTTACATGAATCTCCGATCTTTGATCTCGATGCTCTTACTCGTCCTTCGCATGTAGATTCCCTACAGCTTCTGATCCTAGTAACATCCTAACACGACTTGCTATAAGACTGAGACGCAGTAGATCTTAGTTCTTATAATGTATAGAAGCTAATTATAATTAATACAACTCACCCTACAGAACTTCTACGCGATAGAATGCATGATTTTCCACCACCAAAGGCTTAAAGGCTCACTAAACCTAGGCTCTGATACCAACTGTGGCGCTCCGTCCTCCGGGCATGTCGGGACATACATAAGTATAGAGAAAGAGAATATTTTAGCCACTCATTCATATTTAAATATCATAAATAGTACATCATTCAGAGTTTAAAACTGATTAAAAGTACGTAACGATTATAGTTTCTCCAACAGATTCAACAAAAATCTACAATACGCTTGTGGAAACTGAACAAAAAAGAACAAAAGGTAAAAACTCAATTCTTCAGCAAGCATTGTTGGGGTCCGCTGGCTCCTGCCACTCACCCTGTTCTTCAATTCTGTCTTCTTCTTCAGGGGCGACTTTCTCAAAGAACTCATCACACTCACTTGTGGCACAAATACCAGGAGCCAAAGCCTAGAAGCAAATTCCCTAAACCATTTAACAAACTCAAAACAAAAAATCCTACAATACATATTGTATAATACCCAATACAATTTAAGGCCAAAGAGATAGACAATTTAACTTTTCCAACAGGGTAAGCATATATAAGAACAATTGTACGAGTGCGTGATGCAGATGAATGCAATGCAGATGCCCAACCCGACTTGTATCTAGAAATAAAAATAGGAGACTTTAGGACTGATTTATATTAATTGTATGGACTTATTATCGTTATTGCCGCCTGATGGACACTTATTGTCATTGCCGTGATGGGACTTGTTGTTATTTTTGCCTTAGGAACTTATTGTCATCACTGTGATGGGACTTGTTGTCATTGCTGCCTCAAGGACTTATTGTCAATGCTATGATGGGACTTTATATTATTGCCACCTCATGGACTTATTGTCAATGCTGTGATGGGACTTTATGTTATTGCCACCTCTGGGACTTATAAAGTGGACTCAACTATAAGAGCCTCAGAAAAGTTTTCCATCCTTAAAACCCTGCATTTCAACAATGCAAATAATGTTTAATAGTTAAAGAAAAACAGTAACAAAACATTATTTTCCACTTGGATCACATAGCCGAGAAATGATTCCTATGTACCGACTCTGTCACACCCGAGACAAAGGTAACAATTATAGAATCCTGCCCATTACCCTAGACTCAAGCCATTCGAGACTTGCTAAGTAATGACAAGTTCTATACGGAGTCATAACAACGCACAACACACACAGGGGCAACCACATCATTTACGGGCTTAACCCGAGGGAGCAAAGCATACACCACTTTATTTACGTGTTTAACCCGAGGGAGCGAAGCACCCACCACACTGCCACGGCACATCTAATGAATCATTTAAAAACCAACACGTAGCTTGACTTCGAAAACATTTATAGCTATACATTAGTCATATATATAAAAGGATCCAATGGCCATCCGCCACAGCAACCACTACCCATGGAGACCGAACAACATTTTAAACATGTTTTTTCCCATTTTTATCAAAACGTTTAAAATTTAAGATTCAACCCCGAAGGTTAGCTCCAGACCTCCAAAATACAGTTTTTAAGATTTTTCTAATTCCTTCGTTTTTAAAATCACCTTTTTGAAAACTACGGACACCCACGCGTCCATATCATGTAAAAACCATGAAAAAGCACAAAACAAAATTTTTATCCGAACAAACATGCTTTAAACATAAAATACAATATTTATAGCATTTTCAACTGGTAGCAAAGTATATAATCGCATGTAGCACCATTTAAAGACAAGATAGTCTAGGATCCTACCTCGGTGAGTCAAAAACTTAACCCCCAAAAATCAAATTTCGTTGAAACGAGAATTCGTGTGGATGAACACAAAGCCCTTGGCATGGATAGCAAGGATTAGATATTCGATCGCCAAGAACAAAGCTCGGGCCCACCCAAAAGCTAGAGAGAAGGTGGAGATTTTATGTGTAAAAGAGAAAACTTAGGCAAAAAGAATTTTTTTTTTCAAAATATTTTCGAAGGGTCAGATATGTATAGGTCATGCCAAAATAGGAGTTTAGTCGACTGAACCTCTCACTTCAGTCGACTGAAGAAGGTTACTGGAAAAATAAAAACTCCATCGACACAGTTCAGTCGACTGACCTGCCCAACTTAGTCGACTGAACCAACACACTATCGACCCAGTCAACTGAATCACCTAGTCCAGTTGACTGGATGACGGAGAAAACAACCCATGCGTCAAAAATAGGTTTTACAGCCCCAAAACGAACCAAACATGCCTTTTCGAAACCCGAGTAAGCGTAAAACACATATACACATGCTGTTTTACAACGATGAAACATAAACCAACACATCGTGTGTGTATATATATATAACGAAAAAGAAATGAAATCGGGTCTCACAACTCTCCCCCTTAAGGAATTTTACTCCCGAAATTCGCTACAAGGCTACGAAGCAAACCACTCCGAGTATCTAGCACGAACCCCGGACCCAAGCTCTCACGTTGCTTCTTCAACAACGTGATGAAGCCATAGAACCTTGACATAAGCAATGGTCCTCCCTCTCAACACTTGTTCCTTCGTGTCCAAGATCTTCACAAGTCTCTACTCACAAGTAACATCCTCATCTACTTGTAACTCAACTCAATCTAGTACATGAGACATGTCAGACTCATACTTCCGAAGCATGGTAACGTAAAACATGTTGTGCACAGATGCCAACTGAGGTAGTAAAGCTAAACGGTATGCCACCCCCCAATCCTTTGAAGGATCTCAAACGGATCAATAAAACGCGGTGATAACTTCCCACTATGGCCAAACCTCATCAAACCTCTACGTGGCGAGACTTTCAAAAATACATGGTTCTCCACCTCAAACTCCAACGGTCTTTTCCTCTTATCAGCATAGCTCTTATGGCGACTCTGAGCTGTCACTAGACGTTGGCGAATCACAACGATCTTCTCTGTCGTCTCCCACACTAAGTCGGGTCTTAAGACTGTGGTTTCTCCCACATCTGTCCAACACACCTGTGACCTACACGGCCTACCATACAAAGGCCTCATACGGTGTCATCCCAATACTGGACTGATAACTGTTGTTGTATGCAAACTCTGTCAACGGTAGATGATCTTCCCAAGAACCCCAAAAATCAAGTACACAGGCTCTCAACATATCCTCCAAAATTTGTATGGTACACTTGGACTGACCGTTCGTCTGCGGATGAAAAGCAATGCTGAACGTCAAGCTGGTTCCCAAAGCCACGTGAAGACTCTATCAAAAGTGCGATGTAAAGCGTAGGTCTCGATTAAAAACATTAGACACAGGTACTCCGTGCAACCGAACTATCTCACTAACATATAATCTACCTAGTCTATCCACCGAATCCTTCACACGAATGGGGAAAAAGTGTGCAGACTTTGTCAGCGTATCAACCACAACCAAAATGGTGTCGTGTTCCTTAAACGATCTAGGAAATCCTGATACAAAGTCCAATGTGATGTTCTCTCACTTCCATTCTGATATCGGCAATGGCTATAACAACCCTGTTGGTTTTTGATGTTCCACCTTTACTTGCTGACAAGTAAGGCACCGAGAAACGAACTGAATCCCATCCCTCTTCATTCCCTTCAACTAGAGCTGACGAGCAGATCATGATACATCTTAGTGCCTCCTGGATGCACTACAAGATGAGAATGGTGAAAATCATGTAGTACATCGGTACGACACGACTCTGGTACAAACAATCTCCTTACCAGTCTCAAACTCTGGTTTGGGCTCACCGCCCATCCTGTGATGTCCTTTCCACTAGCAATATGATCCCGTAACATCTGAGCTTCTTGATCTATCTGTTGACCCTCTAGTATACATGCAACCAACGTAGGTCGTGAAACTACTAAAAACAAAGTCGCACCTTCCCTTGCTCCCCGAGACATAGATCAAACTCACCAACCTCTCCAAGCATGTCCCATTCTTGTATGGCAATGGAAGCAATGCACCATGAGATCTCCTACTAAGAGCGTCGGCCACAACATTGGCCTTCCTCAGATGGTACTGCAATTCAAAGTCATAATCTTTCAACAACTCCAACCATCGTCGTTGGCGTAGATTTAGGTCTTTATGCGAAAATAAGTATTTCAAACTCTTGTGATTGGAGAAAACCTCAAAATGTTCATCATAAAGATAGTGCCGCTATGTTTTCAAGGCAAAGACCACGACTGCCATTTCAAAATCATATGTCTGATAGTTCTTCTCATGAGTCTTCAACTGCCGAGATCCATAAGCCACAACCTTACCTCCTTGCTGAACACAACCCAGACCATCACGTGACGCATCACAATACACTGTGTAATCCAAATCTCGTTCTGAAATAATCAACACTGGTGCACTAGTCAACCTCTTCTTCAACTCTTAGAACGCCAACTCACAAGGCCTACTCCACGTGAACATGACTCCCTTCCACGTAAGACGAGTCATTGGCGCGGCAAGTCTAGAAAAGTCTTTCACGAATCGCCGGTAGTGCGTCAGACCCAAAAAGCTGTGGATCTCAAATACAATTTTTGGCCATTCCCAATCCATCACTGCATCAGTCTTCGAAGAATCCACTGATACTCCATCCTTCGATACCACGTGCCCAAGAAATCTTACCTCGGATATCCAAAACTCACACGTCTCAAATTTTGCATACAAACGATACTCTCTTAAAATTTGTAGAACAATACGCAGGTGTTCTTCGTGCATCTCCCTCGTGGGTGAATAGATAAAAATATCATTCACAAACATAACCACAAAGCTGTCCAGGTACAGATGATAGATATGGTTCATCAAACCTATAAATGCCGTAGGAGCATTCGTTAAACCAAGCAGCATAACCATAAACTCATAGTGACCATAACGAGTCCGAAAGGCGGTCTTCTCTATGTTCTCGTCCCTAATCCTCAACTGATGGTACCCTGACCTCAAATCAATCTTTGAAAAGCAACTCGACCCCTTCAACTGATCAAACAAGTCATCAATCCTCGGCATAGGGTACTTGTTCTTCACTGTTACTTGATTTAACTTCTGGTAGTCAATACACAACCTTAAGGACCCATCTTTCTTTTTAGAAAAAAGAGCTGGAGCTCTCCACGACGACGTACTTGGACGTACAAACCCCTTATCAAGCAACTCCTGAAGCCATACCTTGAGTTCTCGCAACTCAGCCGATACAAAATGGTAAGATGGCATCAAAATAGGGGCAACTCCCAGAACCAGATCGATAGAAAACTCTTCCTCACAACTCGGTGGCAAGTCGAACAGATCGTTAGGAAAGACATCTAGATAGTTACAAACCACATGGGGTAACTCCCCTCGAACCCCAACTGCCTCATCCAACATGAGAGCATAAATGTGGAAACCCAGTTTCCCTCGATTTTGAGCAACACCGGGCCTAGTCACCAAACCCTCGTCCCAATCGCCCATCAAACAAGAGCAATCACCTTTAGGAATACAAATCGATATCCTCTATCGATTGCAATCGATAAAGGACCGATAGGTTGTCAGTCAATCTATCCCTAGGATGACATCAAGCGTGCTCATATCTAGAATGATGAAATCAAACTCCAAATAACGACCGACGATCTCCAACTCACAGGATCTATAAACTCGACTCAACACCACATTCCCACTGATCAGGGTCTCTACGCTCAATGCACTACCCAATGAATTTGTCTCCAACCACAATGTAGATGCAAAGGCAGAGAAAATAAAGGATTGCGATGCTCCTGCGTCAATAAGAACACTAGCCTATGATCTATATACTAATAGAGCACCTCTGATCATGGGTGTAGTAGCTGCAGCATCGGGTACGGCCAGTGCTTTGAAAGAATTGGGATCAGTAAGGGCATATGCTTTGTCTTGCGGTGCTCTAGCCTAGCCACTGTAACCCTGGGCCGTCGACTGTCTCACTGACTATATTGAGGCACCCCATTCTGCAATCCTAGATGTCTGAGCCCCAGGTTGCTAATAATTCTATCGTCCCTGTGCAGGCGGAACGACTGGCGCTCCCGCCGTACTCTGTACACTCCTCCTTCAGGGTAGTTCCTACGAATGTGGCTCGACTGGCCACACCTAAAATAGATTGGTGGCTCTCTCCCCTACGACTGAACAAGCGCTGAACTCTTTGCGGGCACCCCATAGAACGATGCCCTGGCTATCTGCATCGATAACAAATGAGCTCTCTCTGCTCTAGCCTTCCTGTTGAGGCCACTAAAGGTGCAGGTGTAGAAAACTGCAGCTGATACGATCCCACAGGATGAGAACTCAGACCAGACGACCTCTGTCGCTTATTCTGAGCCCCTGAAATTGTGCACCTCCCTTGTCCTACTGGCTCTTATTCTCTCTAACTCTGCGCATCTTGTTCAGGGTATCTTCCATGGTAATGGCTGTCTCCACCAATTTTGTAAAGACTCGCATCCAGAATGCCGCCACTTTATCTCAGATTACGGGCCTCAAACCCCTTTCGAATCTCTTTGCAAGAAACTCCTCCATCACCACAATCTCTTGTGCAAACCGGGACATGCTGGTAAACTCGGCCTCATACTGGACCACTATCATCGCCCCCTGAGTAAGAAAAAGGAAAGCCTCCCGGTAACGATCTCTCAAGGTCTTAGGAAAGTACTTCTCTAGAAACACCTTTGTGAAAGCCTTCAAAGTGCCTCCCACTATAGTCCTGGCTAACTTCCACCATTCATGGGCACCCCCTCTCAACTGAAATGCAGTGAGCGCAACTCTCAGATCATCCTCCACTATCTGAAGCGTATCTAGAATCCTGGTCAGTAGCTCCAGCCATTCAGTAGCTACCTTGGGATTGGGATCACCGACGAAGGTAAGAGGGTCAAGACATCAGAACTCGCGCATTGCGACTATCGCCCTCGATTCGGATACGCTCTTCCTCCCCCTAGCAACCTCGGCCAGCTGCCAAATGGATCCTACCATCTCACGTAGCAAGTTTACCCCATCAACAGGTCATTGGGGAGCATTAGCATCCCCAACATCTGGGACTGGAACATCTCTTCGGCCTAAACCATGGCCACGACCTCGTCCTCCTCGCGCGGACATAATTTATATACGAAAGCAATATAACAGTATAATCTTTCATGCATCATGTTATTACTAACATAAAAACATAACACATAAGCATGTTAACACATCTCACATACCGAGGAGAACCGACAAGAAAGACGCATCAATTTGGATAATCTACTTAGATTCCGTGCTAGAAAACACGTCGGCCAAACGCATTTCTAACTTGGCTTCTAAGTTTGTTAGTCCAAATGCCTTAAGGCAAGACTAATTGATCCTAAGGTCCAACCTTCATACTCACGTATACACAAGCTAACAAGCTATCATGCTCATGTTATAAAAATACTTATACACATGCAATCAAGTACACGTAATCATCCTCACAAGGTGATGCACTCTCTTTCCATGGCTCTTAAGTATTCGAACTTAGAGCTTTGATACCAAGTTGTCACACCCCAAAATCCAATGTCACTTAAAAAGCCACCGAACCACCATTTATAAAAGTAAGGTTTTATTTGTAAAACAATCAACCAAAAATATAGCATTTGGAATTAAAAGAGTACCCAAGGTTCTTTTCTCAAAGAACAAACATTCTATTCCATACATAGATAATATATCACCTCAAGACTTACAAAACACGCCTCCAAGAACAGGCAATACATGTAAGAATACATGATTCCATAACAAAAAGAAAAACTTTACAAAAATCTTCCGCCACCTCGGGCACTTCTAGATCATTCCCTCGTGATCACCTACACTTGAAAAAAGTTTTCATAAATCCCACAACGTGAGTTGAAGCCCAATAGAACAGACTACAATGTAGTAAAGTAATATATGCAATCATATGGTATAAAGTGGACTCAATCATAAGAGCCTCAAAAAGGTTTTCCATCCTAAAAACCCCGCATCTCAACAATGCAAATAGCGTTTAACAGTTAAAGAAAAACAGTAACAAAATGTTATTTTCTACTCAGATCACACAGTTGAAAAATGATTCTTATATACCGACTCTGTCACACCTGGGACAAAGGTTGCAACTATAGACTCCTGCCCATTACTCTAAACCCAAGCCATTCGAGACTTGCTAGGTAATAAAAAGTTCTATACGGAGTCACAACAACACACGCCACACACAGGAGCAACCACTTCATTTACGGGCTTAACCCAAGGGTGCGAAGCACCCAACCACATTGTCACGGCACATCAAATGAATCATTTAAAAACCAACACGTAGCTCAACTACGAAACATTTAAAGTTATACATCAGCCATGTATAAAAAGATCCAATGGCCATCCGCCATGCCATCCACTACCCATGGAGACCAAACAACATTTTAAACATGTTTTCTCCTATTTGTACCAAATCGTTTAAAATCTAAGACTCAACCCCGAGAGTTAGCTCCAAATCTCTAAAACACAATTTTCAAGATTTTTATAAATCCTCCATTTTTAAAATTACTTTTTTGGAAACCACGAACACGCATGCGTCCATATCATGTAAAAACCATGAAAAAGAATAAAACATGCTTTTTATCTGAACTAACATGGTTTAAGCATAAAATATAATACTTATAGTATTTTAACCGGTAAAAAAGCATATAATCGCACGTAGCACTCTTTAAAGAAAAGATAGTTTAGGATTCTACCTCGGTGAGTCAAAAACTTGACGTCTAAAAATTGAACTTCATTGAAACGAGAATTCGTCCGGATGAACACAAAGCCCTTAGCGTGGATAGCAAGGATCAGCTATTCAATTTCCAAAAACAAAATTTGGGCCCACCCAAAAGCTAGAGAGAAGGTAGGAGTTTTATGTGTAAAAGAGAAAACTTAGGCAAGAAGAAAAGAAATTTTCAAAATATCTTCCAAGGGTCAGATATATATAGGCCACGCCAAAATAGGAGTTCAATCGACTGAACCTCTCACTTCAGTCGACTGAAGAAGGCTACTGGAAAAACAAAAACTCCACTGACTCGGTTTAGTCGACTGACCTGCCCAACTTAGTCGACTAAACCAACACACTATCGACCCAATGGACTGGACGACGGAGAAAACAACCTGTGCATCAAAAATAGGTTTTACAGCCCCAAAACCAACCAAACATGCCCTTTCGAAACCCAAGTAAGCATAAAACACATATACACACGCTGTTCTACAACGATGAAACATAAACCAATGTGTTGTGTGTGTGTATATATATATATATATATATATATATATATATATATATAAAAAAAAATAAAAACAAAACCC
>JAOTRH010465685.1:0-61901 GCA_034768845.1 Heliamphora exappendiculata
TTTAATTAAAAAATAAAAAATTATTAAATACAAAAATAAGTAAAATAAAAACATAAAATTTAATTTATTAATTTATTAATTTATTTTTAAGTTTTTAATTTTGATAAAAAAAAATATTAATTTTTAACTTTTTATAGTTTTTGATCAAAAGCTTTCACTTTCTTTGAATAATCTTTATGAGAGAAATTAGGAAGTACAAATATTTTGAATTAAAGAAAAAGAAAAAATTCATTAAATTTGAAAATAAACAACATAAAATTTGATTAATTAGTTTATTATGGTTTATATTTTTTTTGTTTATATTTAGGTATTGCGTGTAATAAATTTTTTTATATATATTTTTTATAGTGAAACGTTTTAACATTAGATCAAACGAGTATAGCGAAGTGTTATAACATTAGCTCAAAAAGGTATACTTGTTTTTTTTTTCTTGTAAAAAATTAAAAAAATAAAAATTTAGAAAAAGTTCAAATAAGGTGAAAAAATCATTTTATGGGTTTTGAAAAAACTGATTTGACTTTTTGTCAAAAAAATTTATTGAAAAGGTAAAAACACGAATAAGAAATAAAAATTATGAATTATCACAGCAGTTAATATACTTATGTGCTGGTGTTTCTTGGTGTATATCGTGAACGTTTTGGATGTGTTATGGGTTGTTAAAGTATAACCAAAGTAAGGTCCTATTTACGCATATGATGTTTTTGTCAGCCCATTCTCTAATGGATTGGGGGATATTAGGGAAAGATATCCCTTTGGGTGTATAAACTTTTAGGGGATTCGGCCATTGTTTGTTGACTGCGTATTCCAAGTTACGCAGTTGTGTTGCCTATATGTATGGCTGTTCAATCTTAACTTTAGATAGGAAGTTAGATTTGGAAGTTGATTCGTTGAGGATGAAGGTCCAAATGGCGTCTTGTTTTTTTTTTGGGATTCTTTCCGGTGGCCTTTGGAACCTATTTGTCAATGAAGTTGCCCTCCTTGGCGAGGTAGTATGTTACGTGGACGTCTGAATGAGGGACCTGTATGTTTGGATGGTAAGTTGTTTCCCCGACGGCGGGGTCCTTGATATCGCAGTGGTTTGGGTTTCAGATGTTGAATTTCTTCTCTATCTGGAGAAGAATATAGAGGTGAGATTTTCCATCTTGATGGGTTTCTGTAGCAACCCTAATAGGTAGGGTTGCTAAGTGAGAATAATGATAAGATATGATCAAGTTCAAATTATGCGATTAAGTTGCATTTAGGATATGTTACGAAGAGGAATTTGCCTTGAACTTTAAAAAAAAAGATGAGTTCTGGCCATTTTGTATGGACGCATCTCACTTGGAAATTCGATATGATACAATGTTTTGCTGAGATTTGAGACAACATGGATTTTAAAGCGGAGCGTAGGGGCATTTTTTGTTATTTCACGCGGGGACAAAACCTTTTAGGGTATATTACTCCCACACTTCCTGTATTTACGGGTTATAACACTGACACCCCCTCTATTCTCTGAAATATCACTGCACCCTCTTATATTTTTATTTTTGTAACACTTTGGTCTAAAAGTTAATTTTCTGTTAACTTTTGGACGGTTTTCAATGTTTTTGGTTTTTTTTAATTATAAAATCTTATTTAAAAATTTTTAATTTAAAAATAAAAATTTAATAAATATAAAAGTAAGTAAAATAAAAACATAAAATTTAATTTATTAATTTATTAATTTATTTTAAGTTTTTAATTTTGATAAAAAAATATTAATTTTTAATTGTTTATAGTTTTTGATCAAAAGCTTTCACTTTCTTTGAATAATCTTTATGAGAGAAATTAGGAAGTACAAATATTTTGAATTAAAGAAAAAGAAAAAAATCACTAAATTCGAAAATAATTAATATAAAATTTGATTAGTTAGTTTATTATGGTTTATATGTTTTTTTTGTTTATATTTAGGTATTGCGTGTAATAAATTTTTTTATATGTTTTTTATAGTGAAATGTTTTAATATTAGATCAAACGAGTATAGCGAAGTGTTCTAACATTAGCTCAAACATGTATACTTGTTTTGTTTTTCTTGTAAAATATTTAAAAAATAAAAAGTTAGAAAAAGTTCAAATAAGGTGGAAAAAATCATTTTATGGGTTTTGAAAAAATTGATTTGACTTTTTGTCAAAAAAATTCAAAACAATTAATTTTTTTGGCAGATGAAGTACAGTGCGGAGAGATAAGGACTGGGTTAGTTATTGAGACCTCACTTAGCTCTGACACCATCGAGACTCAAGCTATTTGTCATCATAACACATCCCATTTGTCATTCATCATCGACTGCAACTCTTTTTCGATCTCGCTCATTCACACTTCTATATAAAAGGCATACAAATCATCGAACATACATATCAACTTTGACTTCGCAACAAGAAAAAAATTTGTTAACTGTTAACTGGTTAATTTTTTTGAAAGAAGAAATTTGTTAACTTCGCAATAGAGAGGTGAAAAAAAAATAATTTAATTGTTAATTGCTTGTTTTTGTGACTATAATAAAGTTACTTTTATTTTTATGCGTAATTTTTTTTTGTATGCTAAGACGAAATGACTAATCAAGGAGATGACTCTAAAGTATGAAAATTTCAAATTGTTGAGTAATTTATTTATATATTGTTGAAAGAAAAATATAGTGAATATGGAAAATATGAAGAGCAAAAGTTGTTAGTAATTTGTGAAGAATTGAATAAAAGAGTAGGAAAAAATTATAATGTGGAGCAGATGAAAGAAAAATATAAAAGGTTGAGGATGGAATTTTGAGCTTTTGCCCATATGAAGGAGGATTTCGGCTGGAATTCGAAGACAAACACTTTTATTGCTCCAAAAAATGTTTAGCGGGATTATCTCCAGGTAACAAAGTCTCGTAATTTATTTTTTTTATTTTTCGATAGCGATTCAAACCTTGATTAAATAGAATTTAATCATACTAATTTTTATATTCTATCTTGGCACACCCACATGCAAAACAATTCATACGAAAAAGCCTTGACCATTATGAACTCCTAACCGGCCTATTTGCAACGGGTGAAGCGTCTAATTAGGGTGCTCCATCCGTACACGAGGAGTGCGAGATTGATGAGTATTATGTCCCGTCTTCATCCTTGCGAACTAAAAAAAAATCGAAAGATGCTTCTGCTTTCGAAAAACAATAGTTTAATAAGATGAATATTTCACAAGATGACAGCCCATATTCAATAGAAGTCTGCATGGACATCCTTAATGCGATAAAAGGCATAGACAAAAATACATACGTCAATGCTTGTACTTATTTCGCAGAGAATGAGAATTGGCGAAGGATGTGCTTGAGGACTTGATTCTGAGATTGAGGATCGAGGAAGACAACACAGTTTCTAACAAGAGAACTGATAATCCCTCCATGGAGTCCAAGGCCAATGTGGTAGAACATGGGCAGAAATCCAACAAGAAGAGAAAATTCTCTGCACAAGATTCCAAAGGCGGAATGCTATGCGTGTGACAAGTTAGGACACATGGCTAAAGACTGCTGCAAAAAAAATAGTCAAGGGAACCCCGGCAAGAAGTAGAAAATAGCCCAAGCCAATATGACAAAAGTAGAGAATCTTTCTTGTGACGTGTCCGATATCAACCTTTCAGCAGTAATGTCTGAAGTGAACTTGGTTGGCAATCTAAGAGAGTGGTGGGTAGAAACGGGGGCTACTTGTCACGTGTGATCAGATAGGAGATTGTTCACAACCCTATCATCCGGTGGAGAATGGAAAACAACTTTTTATGGGAAATTCTTCGATTTCTAAGGTTGAAGACCTAGGAAAGGTGATTCTAAAGATGACGTCTGGCAAGGAATTGACACTCAATGATGTACATCATGTCCCGAATCTCTGGAAGAACTTTGTGTCTGGGTCATTGTTGAGTAAGAGCGGTTTCAAGCTTGTATTTGAGTCAGACAAAGTTATCCTCACCAAGAGTGCGATGCTTGTGGGGAAAGGGTATGTGAATGATGGTTTTTCAAGCTCAATGTAATGGCTGTATTTTCTACAAGTAATAATAAGATAACTACATCTTTTGTTATATGTTTGAGTTATCTAATGTGTGGCATGGTAGGTTAGGTCATGTTAATTATGATACCTTACGTAGGTTGGTTAACAATGATTATTTGTCTAAATTTCACATCGATCCAAATTATAAATGTGAAATTTGTGCGGAAGCAAAACTTGCTAAATTGCATTTTCATTCAATTGACATGAGTACCAAACCTCTAGAATTAATTCACAGTGATATTCGTGACTTAAAGTTTGTGCAAACTAGAGGTGGTAAAAAGTATTTTATTACTTTTATAGATGATTGCACAAGATATTGTTATCTTTACTTATTAAGAAGTAAATATGAGGCATTATCCATGTTTATATAGTATAAAAATGAAGCTGAGAATCAACTTGGCAAGAAAATAAAGATTTTTCGAAGTGATAGAAGTGGTAAATATGAATAACTTTTTGGTGAGTTCTGTTCAGAACATGATATTATACACTAAACTACGGCACCTTATTTACCTCAGCAAAATGGTGTAGCTGAACGGAAAAATCAAACCTTAGAGGAAATGATGAATGCCATGTTGATAAGTTCTGGTTTATCTCAGAACTTGGGGGGGAGCTTTGCTTTCCGCGAATTATATTCTCAACAAGTTGCCTCACAAGAAAACAAATAAAACGCCATATGAATTGTGGAAGGGTCGTAAACCTTGTTATAAATACTTTAAAGTGTTGAGGTGTTTGACTAAGGTGGCAGTTTCTGTTCCTAAAAGAACAAAAATAAGACAAAATCGTTGACTGTATATTTATTGGATATGCAAATAATAAAAGTGCATATCGATTTCTGATACATAAGTCAGAAATTGAGGATATGCTTGTGAATGCTATTATTGAATCAAGAAATGCGTGATTTTTTAAAAATATTTTTTTGTATAATTCTACACGAGAATTAAGTCATCTTAAAAGAATTTATGACACTGCAACGGGCAGTAGTCAAGACCAAGAAAGAAATAAAGATGAACCCAGACGCAGTAAAATGGTCAGGACTTCAAAAATCCTTTGGTCCAGATTTTCAAACTTATTTATTAGAAAATGAGCCCCGAAGCTTTCAGAAAGCTATGTCCACACCTGAAGCACCTTATTGGAAGGAGGCTGTCAATAGTGAAATTGAATCTATCATGCAAAATCATACTTGGGAGCTTATGGAGCTTCAACCAGGTAATAAACTTCTGGGATGTAAATGGATATTCAAGAGAAAAATGAAAGCAGATGGTTCAATACATTGATACAAAGCAAGACTTGTTATCAAGGGATACAAGCAAAAGAAATGAGTGGACTATTTCTGATACATATTTTCCGGTTACAAGGATAACATCAATAAGGATGTTAATTGTTATAGCAGTGTTGTACAATTTTGAGATACATCAGATGGATGTTAAAGCTGTCTTTCTAAATAGAGAATTGAATGAGGAAATATATATGAAACAACCGAAAAATTTTGTGGTTCCAGGGAAAGAAAGGCAAGTGTGTAAGCTTGTTAGATCCTTATACGGTGTCAAGCATGCTCCAAAACAATGGCATGAGAAATTTGATAACGTAATGCTGTTTCAGAATAAATGAATGTGACAAATGTGTCTATTTCAAAGAGACAGAAAAGAAATATGTCATTGTGTGTCTCTATGTTGACGATATGCTTATTATTAGTAGTAATCAAGATATGATTAAAACTACAAAGAGTATGTTAAACAGTAAGTTTGACAAGAAAGATCTGGGTGTTGTAGATGTTATACTAGGAATTAAAATTTCTAGAGCATCTGAAGGACATGTGTTATCTCAATCACATTATATTGAGAAGATTCTTAAAAAATTCAAGAAATATGATAATCGTCCAGCGAGAACGCCTATAGACTTAAATATCCATTTATCGAAGAATACTGAAGATGGCATATCTCAACTAGAATATTCCCGGATAATTGGCAGCTTAATGTACGTGACTGATTGTACTTGTTCGGACATTGCGTGTGCGGTCAATAAATTAAGCAGATACACGAGTAATTTAAGGATAGATCACTGGACGGCAATAGTTAGGATATTAAGATATTTGAGATACACCCTTAATTATGGACTATACTATACAAGATACCCAAGCGTAGTAGAAGGGTTCTACGACGCGAATTGGATATCTGATACTAAATACTCAAAATCCACGAGTGAATATGTTTTTACTTTGGCTGGTGCGTCAGAGTATTGAAAATCTTCCAACCAAACGTGTATTGCTAGGTCCACAATGGAAGCTAAGTTTATTGCTTTAGAAGAAGCAGGAGAAGAAGCAGAGTGGCTTTGCTAATTCCTAGAGGATATTCCAATGTGGACAAAACATGTGCCAGCAATTTGTATTTATTGTGATAGCTATTCGGCAATTGAAAGGACACAGAGTAATATGTATAATGATAAGTCTCGACATATTTGTCGAAGACACAATACCATAAAATTTCTTCTCTCTAATGGAGTTATCACAATAGACTATGTAAACAACTTCATGTGGCATCTACATCCTCCGTCAATTCTCATTTTCTACGAAATGAGTGCAAGCGCTGACGTAGGTATTTTTGTCCAGACTTTTTATCGCATCGAAGATGTCCATGTAGGCTTCTATTGAATATGGGCTGTCATCTTGTGAGATATCCATCTTGCTAGACTTTTGTTTTTCGGAACCAGAAGCACCTTTCGATTTTCTTTTAGTCCGCAAGGATGAAGACGGGACATGATGCTCATCAATCTCGCACTCCACGTGTACGGATAGAGCACCCTGATTAGACGCTTCGCCTGTTGTAAATAGGCTGGTCAGGAGTTCGTAATGGTCAAGGCCTTTTCGTATGAATTGTTTGGCATGTGGGTGTGCCAAGATAGAATATAAAAATTAGTATGATTAGATTCCATTTAATCAAGATTTGAATCGCTATCGAAAAGTAAGAAAAATAAATTACGAGGATTTATTATCTGGAGATAATCTCGCTGAATATTTTCTAGAGCAATAAAAGTGTTTGTTTTCGAATTCAGCAGAGGTCTTCCTTCATATGGACAAAAGCTCGAAATTCTTTTCTCAACCTTTTATATTTTTCTTTCACCTGCTGCACATTATAATTTTTTCCTACTCTTTTATTCAATTCTTCACGAATTGCTAATCACTTTTGCTCTCCATATTTTCTATATTCACTATGTTTTTTCTTCCAACAATATATAAATAAATTACTCAACAATTTGAGATTTCCACACTTTAGAGTCATCTCCTTGATTAGTCATTTCGTTTTAGCATACAAAAAAAATTAGGCACAAAAATAAAAGTAGCTTAATTGTAGTCACAAAAACAAGCAGTTAACAATTAAATTATTTTTTTTTACCTCTGTTGCGAAATTAACAAATTTCTTCTTCTTTCACAAAAAATGACCAGTTAACAATTAACAATTTTTTGTTGTTGCGTAGTCAAAGATGATATGTATGTTCGATGGTTTGTATACACTTTATATAGAAGTGTGAATGAGCGAGATCGAGAAAGAGTTGTAGTAGATGATGAATGACAAATGGGATGTGTGATGATGACAAATGACAAATAGCTTGAGCATCGAGGGTGTCAGAGCGGGTCTTAGTAGCTAACCTAGTCCCTATCTCTATGCACTGGACTTAATTTGCCAAAAAAAAAAAATAGTTGTTTTGAATTTTTGACAAAAAAATCGAATCAGTTTTGTTAAAACACAAAAATTGATTTTTTCCACTTTATTTGAACTTTTTCTAATTTTTTAATCAAATTTTTTATTTTTTTAATTTTTTACCAGAAAAAAAAAACAAATATGCCCGTTTGAGGTAATGTTAGAATATTTCACTATACTCGTTTGATCTAATGTTAAAAAATTTCACTATAGACAAAAAAAAATATATAAAAAAATTTATTACACGCGATGCCTAATTATAACAAAAAAAAAGAGAGCATATAAACCATAATAAATTATCTTAATCAAATTTTATGTTGTTTATTTTCGAATTTAGTGAATTTTTTTTTACTTAAAATATTTTTACTTTCTAATTTCTCTTATAAAGATGATTCAAAGAAAGTGAAAATTTTTGACCAAAAATTAAAAAAAGTTAAAAATTAATAATTTTTATCAAAATTAATATTTTTTTTATCAAAATTAAAAACTTAAAAATTAAATTAAATTAATAAATTAAATTTTATATTTTTATTTTACTTATTTTTATATTTAGTAATTTTTTATTTTTTAATTAAAAATTTTTAAATAAGATTTTGTAATTAAATCTTTCAAAAGTTAACAGAAAGTTAACTTTTGAACTTAAGTGCTACAAAAATAAAAATATAAGGGGGTGCAGTGATATTTCAGAGAATAGATGGAGTGTCAGTGTTATAATCCTTAAATACATGGGGTGTAAGTATAATATACTCTAAAAGATTGTCCTTTTAGGATCAAACCAAACCGTGCAATTTGTTGAACCAAACCAAACCAAACCAAACCTAACCTATTATGGACGGTTCAAAACCGCGGTTCCATTAACATACAATGCTAAAAAAAAATAGTTATATAAAAAAAAATAGTAGAGCTCTATAAACATAAATCATAACAGTAGAGTGGTAACAAAATAAAAAACAGCTCACGATCAACCATACTTTCAGCATAAAAACAGCTCATGTTCAACCAACAAATACCGCAACTAATGTCATTTCAGCCAAGAAAAAATACAGTAACTAATTTTCAACATGCTGCAATTCCAAATTGTCAACAGCTCATGTTTAGCAAGCAGCAACTCCAAATTGTCAACAACTCCAAATTTTCAACAACTTCAAATTGGCAAACACATTAGCTCACAGCACACGTAGACCCACATAAGTTAAAGTTGCAAAAGTATGATATAAAAAAAAAAAAGAAATAAAAGATGTAAAAATGATAACATTAAATAAAAAATCAATAACACAACAAAATCATATTTACCTCTTTCTAGATCTTCAATATCCTTCAAATTTTCTTTCACGTCAAGTGGGAACGGTGAATCACATAACCAATCTTGTGTACAAATCAAACTTTTTTAAGTTTAGGAGTAAGCGAACTACGGAATCGATCTTGGACACGACCCCCAGTACTGAAAGCTGATTCAGAAGCCACAGTAGAGACGGGAATGAGTAAGACATTCCTTGCAACTTGAGAAAGAATTCTATATCTTGAAGAATTTGTCTTCCACCAAGTCAAAATTTCAAAATTTAAGTTTGATACTTTTTTTTCACAAGATCCCTCCAAATATTTGTCAAACTTTAGATTTTCCTCCATCATTTTCTTCCTCTTCCAAATGTTTTTGAAATTTTGATTTGAGTGACATTACTTCTTCACTTACATCAATACTCGATTTTTCAAGTTCCATCTCATTAAAACTTTCATTTGAAGAGATTGTCATTGAGTTAAACTTTAGGTACTTTTCATAAATACGACTCAATGCATCTCTTACTTTTTGAGTGAGCTCACACACCATAGATGGTTGATAAATTTTAGAACAAAATCTCAGGTACTTTAACTTACAACGAGGATGTCTTTTGATCCAACACAACGGTAATAAAAAAAACATATTTATCTTGTCAATTGCCCCCCAATATTATCAAACATAAGCGTCATTTTCTTAGTCATAGCACTTAAAGAAGAATTCAGACTCTATGACCATTCGGACAAGAAAGTTTCAATGCCACAAATTTCAGTAAAGAATAAACTAGAAGTGACATATGAAGAACCATACAAGTGAATAGTTGTATCATAAAATTTCTCCAAAAACTGTGCTAAAATCCAAGCCTCATCCCAATCACTACCAGTAGGCGGATAATCATTAATTTCTAAAGCAAAATAGGGATCTTCCTCTTCTCGCCTCTCAAATGCCTTTTGAAATTTTATAGCAACATCTAGCATGTGATATGTTGAGTTCCACTTGGTTTGAACATCTAGGCACAAAAAACGTTTACATGTTATCCTCTTTTTCTCAACACAAGCTTTGAAGCGTTGTCCTCTTTGGGGGGAACTCCTACCATATTTTACTGCATCACGAATTTGAGTTACTGAAGTTTTAATTTCACCTAATCCATGTCTGCCAATTTAAAACTTTATCTTCATTTTTTTAGCCATAGTACTTAAAGAAGAATTCAGACTCTTTGACCATTCGAACAAGAAATTTTCAATGTCACAAACTTCAGTAAAAAAAAATTAGAAGTGACATATGAAGAACCATACAAGCGAACAGTTGTATCATAAAACTTCTCCAAAAACTGTGCAAAAATTTGAGCTTCATCCCAATCACTATTCGTAGGCGGATAATAATTAACTTCTAAAACGGATAATCATTAACTTCTAAAGAAAAATGGGGATCTTCCTCTTCTAGTCTCTCAAATGCCTTTTGAAATTTTATTGCAACATCTAGCATGTGATATGTTGAGTTTCACTTGGTTTGAACATCTAGGCATAAAAGACGTTTACATATTATCCTCTTTTTCTCAACACAAGCTTTGAAGCGTTGTTCTCTTAGGGGGAACTCCCACCATACTTTACTACATCACGAATTCGAGTTACTGAAGTTTTAATTTTACCTAACTCATTTCTACCAATTAAATTGATAATATGGGCACAGCACCTTATGAAAAAATTTTCCACCCAAAATAAAGTCACTCTTTTTAGAAAATCTTC
This sequence comes from Heliamphora exappendiculata, assembly GCA_034768845.1. Lineage (NCBI taxonomy): Eukaryota > Viridiplantae > Streptophyta > Magnoliopsida > Ericales > Sarraceniaceae > Heliamphora > Heliamphora exappendiculata. The sequence goes on from JAOTRH010465685.1 coordinate 10,745, forward strand.
TCTTCAAATACCCAATGGCCACATCATTTGCACTTGCATTGTCTACCGTAAGTGTGCATAATTTTTCTATACCCCATATAACCAAACATGTCTCAATTGCTCGACCAATAGCATCACCTTTGCGACTAGAAATTACACAAAAGTTTAAATTTTTTTTATGTTATATCCAATCTTTGTTAATAAAATGAGCAGTTAAGCACATGTAAGAACAATTATGTAGTGAAGTCCATGAATCTGTAATGAGGCAAAGTCGTCGATTTGATTTCTCAAACAAATTTTTCATTTTTTTTTCACTCGTATAAAGTGCTATACAATCTTTTGCAACCGTATTGGGTGATATTCTTTTGAAATTTGGTTGTATCACGGAACAAAATGAGCGAAAACCTTTACGTTCTATGAACTTGAATAGTAACTCATCAATAATTACCATCTTAGCAAGGGCATCTCTACATGTGATTTGATCAAATTTCAAAAGATCAAGACTACTTTCACCTTCTGTAATTGATTGCAATGATGTCAAAGTTCTTTGTTTTTTCATCTCTTGATTGTAAGAATTTTTGTTACATTTTGTAATATGTTTCTTCAAAGTGCTAGATCCATTCGCATTAACCCATGCATATGTGGTGTTACAGTAATTACATTTTACACTCTGCCTTTTTACTTCCTTTCTTAAAAATCTTGATGAAGTGATCCCAAACATCAAAAGATTGCCTAGCCTTGACTTTAGTAGAACATACTTTTGTAGCATAGGGCTCTTAGGACTAAGGGGGGTCACTAGAATTATCAGTCTGTCAACTCTCTCCGGTACTTGAAATCTATAAGAACATACAACAAAAATTAAAAAAACTCATAAAAAAAGAAGATGCTTCTATGCTACCCATTTATGTGACTAAAGCTTTAATTGCATTTAATTAAGCAATGGAAGTCCAAATTGGATAAACAATAGAAGAAAAAGAAATCCCTGTGTAAACAACAGAAGAAAAATTGGGTAAACAACGAAAGAAAAAATAAAACTGAAGCAAATGAGATTCTGAGAAAAAAAACTTGGTAAGCAACAGAAGAAAAACTGAAAGCAAAATTGAAGAAAAAAAAATTCCCGTGTTCGCGAAGAAAAAAATTGAAGCGAAACTGGAAAAAAAAAAGAAAAAAATCCCTGTGTTCGCGAAGAATAACTGAAGAAAAAGAAAAAAAATTTAGTGTTTGCGAAGAAAAACTGAAGAAAAAGAAAAAATTCTGTGTTATCTCAAAAAATTAAACTTACATTTATTGAGGTCATGGTAGCTAAAGTTCTGTTGTGTTTGTCTGTTCTGTGTTCGCACAAATTGTTGATGTCACCTCAATCGGCAATCGTTGATGTCGTCGTCAACGGTTGGGTGTCTAGCGAGTGGAGGCTGACGCTGGAGAGTGGAGGTTGAAGCTTTCAATGCTTAGGGTTTGCTTTCAATGCTTTGTGGTGCTGGAGAGTGGAGGTTGAAGCTTGAAAGGAATAATAGCAACTGAAAAGGCACAAAGAAGTTGAACCGTTGATGTTGAATGAAGAAAGTAAATTGAACGGCTGTTGATTGAACCAATTCAAAATAAAACGGAGCCAATCCGTACGGATTGGTCCAGTTCGAACCGGTTTTTTGATTTTTTCAATTTTTTGAACACTCCTATATAAATTGCACTGTTCACTAATTTTTCATATAAAAATTAAAAAAATAAATAAAAAGAAAAAAAAATAAAGAAATAAAAATTCAAGAACCAGACTTAACTATACATGATTTAAAATTTCCAATTCCACCTACTATCAATCAAATTATCGTTGAATTCATCTTGTAGTCCAAGATGATTTTATCCTAGAAGTTATAACTCTAGTTGATTCTAGAGGAAATTTTAATTGTATAAGAGAATGACTAATACTTACAAAATATTTTGTGAAAACAAGACAAAATCTAAATACTAATAATGGTAGTTCAATGAAAATTAATTACAAATTATCACATGTTCACATTTGTAATCAAGGCATTTGTTTACAAACTGAATTTGTCCTTGTTCAAAATCTCATACAACATATAATTCTAGGAACACTTTCTTACTTTATTTGCTCCTCACCCCACAAGGAATTGGTACTAAATTATTAGAATTAGAACGTGAAGAAATTATTTTCTTATTTATATTTTCCCCCCAACATGTACATTACAAGTGTTAAGAAACAATCTAATTTTCAAATAAGAACAAATATGCTGCTACAAGAAGAAGAATCCTATTCTCAAATAGATGAACAAATCCAAAATTTTGTAACTCAGTAACAAATCCAATATTTTTAATAATTATATGAAAAAAATTTATGTTTTGAACTACCCCATACTTTTTGGCACCGAAAACAATATATCGTTCAATTACCATACGAACTTGATTTTCACGAAAAATATATTTCTACAAATGCTTGGTCATCTCAAATGGATCAAACTTAATTAGAATAATGTAAAAATAAAATTCATGATTTACTCACTAAATATTTAATTAGACCTAATAAATTACCTCGGTCTTCTGCGACTTTTTATGTCTGCAGAAATGACGAATTAGAATGAGGTAATCCTCGACTCTTAATCAATTATAAACTATTAAATGAAATTTTATAATGGATTTGTTATCCATTCCCTAACATGTAAGATTTACACAATCGGTTGGATGAACTCAAATTTTTTTTTAAATTTGATATGAAATCAAGGTTATTAAAATTTCAAATAGATGAAAAAGATAGATATAAAACTGCATTCACAATGTCTTTTGGTCACTATGAATGGAATGTCATGTATTTTGGTTTAAAAAATACTCTATTAGAATTTCAAAGAATAATAAATGATATATTTCTCATATATACACAATTTTGTATAGTTTATATTGATAATATATTAGTTTCTACCATAAATATCCCAATATATTAAACATCTCCATAAGTTTTATAATATCATCCAAACCAATGATTAGTTTTAAGCACACCAAAAATAAAATTATTTTAAACTATGTTCGTTTCCTAGGACATTATATTCATAAAGGTACTATAATACCTACGGATCGTTACATTGAATTTGTCAATAAATTTCTTGATGAAATTATCAATAAAAGTCAATTACAAAGATTTATAGAAAGTTTAAATTATATATTAGAATTTTATAAGAATTTATATAAAGATGCAAAGATATTATAATCCAAAACTAGGAAAAAATTCAGAACCACAGACTCCACAACATACAAAAGCTGTTTAAAAAATTAAACAACATGCTAAATAATTATCATGCCTATGTCTAAAATTGTGGAAACTGATGCATCTGAAATAAGTTATGGTAGAATTTTCAAACAAATACATCAATAGAAAGAACAGTTAATTCATTTTACAAGTGGAGTTTGGAAACACACCCGACAAAATTAATCTACAATACAAAAGAAAATTTTATCAATTGTCTTATGTATTATCAAATTTAAAAGTGATTTTTTAATCAATTTTTTTTACTAAAAATTGATTGTAAAACTGTAAAAAAGTTTTAGAAAATGATGTAAAAATATTGTTTCAAAAATTTTTGCACGTTAGCAAACAATTTTAAATATTTTTTATTTTGATATAAAATATATTAAAAGTAAATATAATTCTCTTCTTGCCTTTTTTACAAGAGAATTTTTGACGGTTTCACACGTGTACAACAATAGATTTTTAAATGATGACTCCTAGAAATCCAACACGTGCACAACCTTCTCAAAGGGTTAAAATCCCAATGAGTTAGAATTCAAAAGTACAATCCCAATATTTACCTAATGAAACTCTTTCCTATTATTTCTCTCCAAAATGAGGATTTCAAAATTTTACAATCTCAATTTGATCACCAAAAACCATTGGCATTAGCCAAAATTATCAGCAATTATTTAGTGTTATCTACCAAAATCAAATACTCTAACAAGTTTATATTCTGGAGCTATTCTTTTAGAAATTGGTTCTATCAAAATGCAACACAATTCGAATAATAATGACAATGATTTTAATAAATCTTTTAAAAATGAGGCCATTCGACTGATCAAATATGGTTCTTATGATTATTAAGATGCGTTTCATTACGTTTTTTATTTACAAAATCAAATGATGAAACACTCTTGGTTTATTAAATTTTGTCAAAATATTGATTCTCTAATCGCCAATTGGTTTTCAAATTGGTGGAATGAATTTGGATCACATTTCAACATTCTCTTTCCATTGCTTCAAAAATCATTTCACCATTATGCTCACTTTACCAATCCTTCCAAATCCATTTCTATACATTTCTATGTTAATTTTAGTCTTCCATGGCTTCTTACATGGCAATTTACATATGCCATTCATCATGAGATTGCTTATCTTTGCGGATAATATTCCTCCAAATAGTGGGATAAATTTGATATTCCATGTTGATTTTAGTCTTCCATGGCTTCTTACATGGCAATTTACATATGCCATTCATCATGAGATTTCTTATCTTTGCGGATAATATGCCTTTAAATGGTGGGATAAATTCGATATTCTAAAAGAATATTTGTAACACCCCGATCCTTCACATGACAACGATATTATCCGTTTTAGCCAAAGTCTTCACGGCTTTGTTCTTTCCAAGGGGTCATCCATTCTTACATTGTTCCAACGTAAGCACGCTTAACTGCAGAGTTCTGTTAGGATTTCTACCACATGAGAAAAGGGCTCGTTGAATGTAAGGGTCCAAGATTTTTTTTTTATAGCTCGGGATCTCCCTCTCCCTTTCCAATGTGGGATATCAGGATATCACAATCTACCCTCTTTAGGGCTGTACGTCCCCGTACAGTAGCCTGCCAGCTCTGGTAGCCTGCTAGTCCTTATCGACCCGCCCACTCAGTAGCCCGTCCACGTGTCACGTGAGACGGCAGGGGTCCACACTCGAAGGTGAGGAGAGTCTGCTCTGATACCATTCGTTACACCCCGACCCTTCACATGGCAACGATATTGTCCACTTTAGGCAAAGCCCTCGCGGTTTTGTTCTTCACAGGGGGTCACCCATCCTTACATTGCTCCAGCGTAAGCACGGTTAACTGCGGAGTTCTAGTAGGATTTCTACCACCTGAGAAAAGACCTCGTTGAATGTAAGGATCCAAGATTTTTTTCTTTATAACTTAGGAACTCTCTCTCCCTTTCCAATGTGGGATACTAGGATATCACAGTATTATCTCGATTTTCTTCAAAAATATTATTCTAAAACCTTTCCCATCAAACCTTCTTACACCTCAAAAGTTCAACAACCTTCTCAACTAGAAAAATCCACTAAAATCTCAGCCTCTTCTTCCGCTGAGATTTATAATGTCAATTTATCCTCCATCAAAACAAAAATTCTTTCTCAACATCATAAATTTCTAAACCTAATATCAAAAGGGCTATACTTAAGGAAATGACTAAACAATTAGAAGGCGATTTTTTCTTAGAGAAATGCTTTCCCCTATCAGCAATGCCGATCTTCCCCCTAGCAATAAAGATGATTGTTTCGGTATCAATTTGAAATCAACAAATTTGTAATTTTCAAAAAAGGCCTGATCAGATTCTCTATTGCTAGCCAACAAATGCATTCAGTCATGCCCCAAGAAAATGCAATGATGATGAGAAAGTGATGATGATGCATTTGACAAAAAAATATTTCTTTTGAAAAAGCAATTCAGTTTTATTCAAAAAGGCAAAGCCTCTCAAAGAATATGTTCGACATGGAATAGAGGTCGTGGATCGTTTTAGTACTATTCATGTTTGGACCATTACCAGGCCCAATAGATAAACTTGGGTCATGTTAATGACAAATCATTTTTTGTACTATTTATGTTTGGATCATTACCAGGCCCATTAGATAAACTTGGATCATGTTAATCACAAATACAACATAAACTAGATAATAAAAGTGATGAAACGAAAGAGACACGGGTTTAAATATTACAATGAAAGAAATAAATGACAGAAAACAAAATATAAGAAGACACTTTAAATATTACAATGAAAGAAACTTACAACTTTTAGGTCTGATAGGTTGAAAGTAAAATATTACAGAAGGATATGATTACAAAAGAGAATTACAAGGAAATGGCATTTGAACTCTGAGAAACAACCCTTCTCAGATAGGCTTTTATAGACAGAAACGAGGCCTGAGAGCCTTCCAGACATTAAAAACAAATAAAATTTACAGAATACACAATAAAAACATAATATTGATATCTCAAAAAATATGTTTGACATGGAATAGAGGTTGTGGATCGTTTTTGTACTATTCATGTTTGGACCATTACCGAGCCTAATAGATAAACTTGGGTCATGTTAATCACAAATCATTTTTTGTACTATTCATGTTTGGACCATTACCAAGCCCAATAGATAAACTTGGATCATGTTAATCACAAATACAACATAAACTAGATAATAAAAGTGATGAAACATAAGAGACACGGGTTTAAATATTACAATGAAAGAAATAAATAGTAGAAAACAAATGTAAGAAGACACTTTAAATATTACAATGAAAGAAACTTACAACTTTTAGGTCTGATAGGTTGAAGGTAAAATATTACAGAAGGATATGATTACAAAAGAGAATTACAAGGAAATGGTATTTGAACTCTGAGAAACAACCCTTCTCGGATAGGTTTATATAGACAGAGACGAGGCCTGAGAGCCTTTCGGACATGAAAAACAAATAAAATTTACAGAATCCACAGTAAAAACATAATAATGATATCCCTATTCATCTTTGACTTTGATTTAACTATTCATCACTTTTTACTATTCACGCATAATATCTTGTCGGCACTATTTGGGCATCCGATGGCTACAGTAAACAACTGATGGTGCATGTTACTGTAGTCAGCGGAAGACAGACTATTGTTTAGCATCTTTGCAAATCTTGGCAAAAGCGAAAATAAGGGAGACATCATAATGGACCATTGAGAAAACTTTGCTTTGGAATTATTCTTTTCATCACTTCATTTGGCGGGAGAAAAATAATACTTTGACAATTTTTAAAAAATTGGATTGGAGAATAAAAATAATATTTTTATAAATAAGTTTTAATTTGCAAGAAGACTTCAAAAGAAAGCATAATCAAATTCTAAATTTATTCTAAAACAATCATCTTCGTTTTCTTAGGTAAAATCCTCTTTAGGTTCTTCACCCAATAAATCTTCTTGAGCAATTTGAGATATTAATTCTTTTTGGATGGCTTTATGCAATGCCTCTTTAGAAATTTTTAAGGAAGGATTTCGACCAATAACTTTAGCACGAATAGAAATAATGTCAAATTTTAAAATGTCGGATGAAGAAGATATAGTAGATTTAGGAGATGATGAAGAAGCAAGTTTAAAAGCATATGAAGATTTAAAAGTATCAACAACTTTAGTCTTTTGAGCATTTCTTTTAAAATAATAGGTTTTAAGAGTGTCAGGATAATATTCTTCTGGAATTTCAAATTTATTTCACCAGCTAGGGGTGAATTATTTCAAAGTAACCAAATCGGCCGGCCGAACCGACCTAACCGAGGTACTTTTGGTCGGTTTTAAATTTAAGATCAGTCGGTTCGGTTTCAAAAAATCAAAATCGAAGTATTCGGTTTTGGTGCATTTTTTATTTAAAAATCAACCAAACCGAACCGATTACACCCTTATCTAAATCTGGATTATATGTGATTGATGCTATATTATTTTGTCCTCAGATTTAGTATTGAAAAAAATTTAGTACTGTGATTTGGTACTGGTTATTTACTTGATTTTTGTTTAAGGTTGCATGGTGCAGCAAACTGTTTCAAGCAAATAAAAGCATCTTACAGAATCCTAAAGTTATACTATTGAAGGTATATTTATCTTTTATTTTTCTGGGGGTTGCCCTGGCTAAATGATAAGATATTAACGGGGCCTATTGTTGGTGTGTTGAAACTGTCAGTTAATATTTTATATTTTGATCATAATTAGGCTTTAAGGTCCAATGTATGCACCAAATCCAAAGCAAATGTTCGTCATGAGTTTTGTCGTTTTAGTGAATATTGATTATTGAAAAATTGAGCAAACCGATGCAACCGAACCGCAATAAATATATGTCGGTCGGTGCGATTTAGCTTTTAATTTCGGTTGGTTCGATTTCAAAAAATCAAAACCGAAGCATTCGGTTTTGGTGCATTCTTTTACTTAAAAATCGACCAAACCGAACCGATTACACCCCTACCACCAGCTAGGTAAATTCGCGGGCAAAATAAGGTATGAGTATCAACGCAGATTGAGAACTTCTATTAGAGCAACTATGGAATGGAGAAATTTGCATAAAAATGGAGAGTTGGGTTTAAAGGATTTGTGAATTGACAATAATGCTCATAAGATTTTTTTAGAATGGAAGGAAGAATATTAGGATGAGGACCAAATTGGATCCAGCAAATGTGAAACCAATATGGTAAAGGAGATTCAAATTTATTACAAAATTTAATAAACCACGAGTGCTTCATGGCCTTATTTTGAAAATAGAATAAATTTTGAAAAGTTCTTTGATAGTCATAAAAATTATATTTTTTTGGGCGCATAGCATCATTTTTAAAATGTTTATTAAAATCATTGCCTCTATTCCATTGGTTTTTAGAAATAATTTTTTGTATAATACATTTAGAATAACTGATAGTTTTTGCATTATCATTTGAATTATGTTGAATTTTAATAGAACCAGATTCTATTAAGATTGTTTCATAAAACAAACGATTAGGTGTGCCGGTTTTAGAAATATAAACCATTTAGGCGGAAGGTATTTTCCAATAAGTTGGGCAATTGCCGCGGGTTTTTCATGATCACTCTTTGCAATTACCATTTGATAGTCCTCTTCTTCGAGATGCATAATAGGAAATAGAGTTTCATTAGGTAAATAGGGCCATGTTTTAGTCTTTTGAAAATATAGAAAAAAATTTAAGTAATTGATCAATGCCTGAAAGAATATAAATGAATTATATGATAAAAATTTTGAACTGAAACAAACATATAAAATTAAATCTGTTGAACAAGTTTTACCCGTAACTAATCAAAATCAAACATTCTAATTATTAGATCCTAATATGATTAAAAAATTTCTAAAAGATTTTAATTTTTTACTTTTAAGATTAGTACAAGTAAGCATTAAACCTATGATAAGATTAAACCTAAATAAATCAATAATTTGTTCATTAGTTGATCTAAGACATAATAGTTATTCTGATGCTTTATTAGGTATTATTAAAATTAGTCTCGTATATGGTCCTATCTATTTTGAATGTTTTCTTAATTTTGAAGTTTCACTTCATGATCCATCAATTTTAAAAATTTTAACATTACAAGTACAAACAAAAAGATATAATATGGATGCTTTTGCTTTAAATTTACAAATTATATATAGACTATATTTAAAAGTTATGACAACATCTGCTCTAATATTTAAAGGTATAACAAGCCCATATGAATCTATAATAATGTTTTAATCTAATCTTAATCACTCACAAGTAATTACACCAAAAGTAATTAAATGGCGTGAAATAGAGGAAGCTGATCAACAAGATAATAACTGGCATATATCACAAATAATGCCTCCACAAACAATGCAAACAGAAACAAATCTCGATTCCATTGTTGAGTTTCCTGATGGATCAATATTATTACAATTTTCTCCAAGAAGATCTGAATCTATTCAAGAATCTAAAGGATCAGAAACTCCACAATTAATAAGACGATAACAATCTATGAGATCACAACAATTTTATACACCCAATCCATCTGTACATAAATCTAGTTATTCCTCTGTTAAAAATTATTCTTTTTATGGACTCCAAGTTGAAAATCAAATTGCTCAACGAATTTATAGAAATGATTTAATGATAAAGAAAAAGATGAATTAGATATTGATTTAAGTTTTTTAAATATCAATACATTAACAACAAATGCTCCTGTAAAACAATTTGAGACTAATACCGATAAAATAATTGAAGAATATATGGGACCCTATAATTCATATAATCGTAAATGTTTTATATTTAATCATACGATCGAAGTGGAAAAAAGTATTAAAAGTCAATATTTACATTATTTAGAAGATAATCAAATTGATATAAGGTTTTTTCCATGGTATTATCATATTTATTGCCCTGGACATCATATGATTATTCCTACATAATTATTAACTCAATCTATCAATGCATTTGAAAATAAATGGATCGCTACTGTTGGTAGTGAATCCAATCTATTCATCATCCCCCAAATAAAACTGTCATATTAAGTTTTGGACCTAAAGCTCGTCATTTCTCCGAATCTTTTCTCTATCAATTAAATTATACTAATACTTATCTCCAAACCTTAGGAGAACAGGTTACAAGACTTGAAAACTTTGAAAATAATGCTACAATTATGGTAGGAACTAAAATTGATGCAATTTATAATATTGTTAAAAATATTGATATTCAATGTAAAACACGAGATAATGACACAACTAAAATATTAGTACCATCATTCATTACACCCTTACCTCAACCTAAATATAAATTACAAAATATGTCAAGAATTTATTGATCAATTACAAAAATTGTTGAAAACACAAACACACTTCCACATCGACACCTTATAGAAAAGAATCTGTAAAAACATAAGAAGACAAAAAATTAGTACATATGTTAGAAAATGATGAACAAAAATTAAAAAATTTATATGAACAATTTTTAGAAATCCGAAATCAAATTCAAGAAACATACATCACTGCCAAACCTTAAACAAAAAATTATAATCCAAGACCAACACCAATTGATTTATAAATTGAAGAAAAACAATACCCTATGATTTTTAATGAAAATAATTTAATAGAATGGAATTTAGATGGTAAAATAGATTATCAAATAATAGAGATGGGTCAACATATGATAATGACTGCAAATGCTGCCTTATCTAAAAATCCCTCAAATAATGATGCTAATGTAGGTGAAATGTTATCTGGAAGATTTTTTAGCCAACTAAAAGGTTGGTAGGATAATTATTTATCAGTTGAACAAAAATTACAAATAATATCCTCTTTAAAAAGATATTTTTAAAAGAATATGGATTAGTAATCGAAGAAAATGATTACCTCTAAGTGATAATATCACTATCTTAATTATTTCAATAATTCAACATTTTGTAGGCAATATTCAAATAGTTCTGGAAAGAGGCAAATAATTATTAATAAATTTTAGTTGTCTAACGTTAACACATTTTAGTTGGTATAAAGATGTATTCTGTTTAAATTATATCAAAGGCGTGATGCTAATCAAGATTCTTGGAAAGAACGCTTTTTAGCTGGACTTCCGACATTATTTGCAGAAAAGGTAAAAACAAGATTAAGAAATAAAAATCAAAGTGTAATTTCCTATCATAAATATACATATGAAAAATTAATCTCTGAAGTATGTGCTGAAGGCTTAGTCCTCTGCAATGATATAAAATTAAAAAATCATTTAAAAAAAGAAAAGATTAGGAAAAATAGAATTAAGCCAATTTTGTTATCAATTCGGTTATAATACAATTAAATCCCCAATTGATGAATATAAAATAAAAAAGAAAAAAAATCATTTAAATATAATAAATACAAATCTAATTATAAATATAAATCAAGATATAAAAAATATGAAAGACCGTATAAAACATATTCTTATAAAAGAAATAATCAACAACCCCAATCCAGAAGGATAAATAATAATAAAAATAAAAAATCTACAAATCAAGCCAGTACTAGTAGAAATACAAGTAGAAATACATGCTGGAAATGTGGTAAATTAATATGTATCAAGAACTTAATCAGTTAAAATAAGATGTTAATAGTCTTCAACAAAGAATTATAATCTTAGAAACCGAAATAGATAAAAGAGAATCTATGAATTTTGCATATGAAACTCAAGAAAGTACTTCTGTCCTTAAAAATAATAAATCTAAGAATAATAAAAATAAAGGTATTATGATAGAAACTCCTGATCCTAACCTCTAATTAAATGAAACTAATTTTTTCTACATTAAATCAAATTATGTTTCAAAAGTGGTACATAAAAATTCATCTCGTAATTCAAGAAGAATTTGTAGTTGAAGCAATAGCTCTCGTAGACTCGGATGCTGATTTAAATTGTATCCGTAAAGAGTTAATTCCCACCAAATATTTTAAAAAAACAAAACAAAATTTTCACACATCATATGGAAGTGCTATGAACATAAGTTATAAATTATCTAATGTCTATATTTGTAACTAAGGAATTTGTCTGCTCAACATATGATTTTAGGAACGCTTTTTCTCACTATGATAGCCCTATTTAATGTAACACATAATGGAATATCAACTAAACTATTAGAAAATGAAGATATAATATTTCCTTTTATATTTCTATACAATCTCATACACTACAAGAATTAAAAACTTATTTAATATTTAAACAAAAATAAATTCATTATTTATAAGAAGAATTAACATATTCTCATATTGAATAACAAATTAGTAAATTTGACATACAAGAAAAAAATTAAAGAATTTAAAAATCTATATGAAAAGGATTTATGCTCCAATATTCCCCATGTCTTTTGGCATCGCAAACAACATATTGTTCAATTATCATATGAATATGACTTTAATGGATGATTTATCCCAACTAAAGCTCGCCCATCCCAAATGGATCAAAACCAATTCGAATATTGCAAAAAAAAAATACAAGATTTATTAGATAAAAAGCTAATACGCCTAAGTCAATCACCTTGGTCTTGTGTAGAATTTTATGTGAATAAATATGCTGAACTTGAAAGAGGAACTCTCCTATTAGTTATAAATTATAAACTATTAAATAAAGTTCTACAATAGATTCGATACCCAATCCCAAATAAAAAAAATTTATTAACTAGATTATACCAAGCAAAAGTATTTTTTAAATTTGATATGAAGTCGGGTTTTTGGCATATTCAAATTGATGAAAAAGATCATTATAAAATAACATTCACAGTTCTTTTGACACTATGAATGGAATGTAATGCCATTTAGCTTAAAAAATGCACCTTAAGAATTTCAAAGAGTAATGAATGATATCAATAACAATTATATTTAATTTTATATTGTCTATATTGATGATATATTAATATTTTTCTCATCAGTGTCTCAACACAAAACATTTACAAAAATTTTATAATATCATTAAAAATAATGGTTTACTATTAAGTATTCCTAAAATAAAATTATTCCAAACTAAAGTAAGATTTTTAAGTCATAATATATATCATGGAACAATAATTCCAATTGATAGATCAATAAAATTTGTAAGTAAATTTTCTGATCAAATTTTAAATAAAAATTAATTACAAAATTTTTTAGGAAACTTAAATTATATAAAAGAGTTCTATAATGATATGCATAAAGATACAAAATTGTTATATCAAATATTAAAAAAGAATTTAAAATCTTGGTCCGCTCAACATACAAAAGCAGTACAAAAAATTAAATAACATGTTAAACAATTATCATGCTTATGTTTACCAAACCCTAATGCATTTAAAATTGTAGAAATAGATGCCTCCAATATTGGCTATGGAGGAATTTTAAAACAATTATATCAAAACAAAGAACAATTGGTTCGATTTACAAGTGGAGTATGGAAACCTACCCATGTTAATTATTCTACAATTAAAAAGAAAATTTTATCAATAGTTTTATGTATCACTAAATTTGAAACTAATTTGTTAAATCAAAAATTTTTATTAAAAATTTATTGTAAGGCTGCTAAAGATATTTTACAAAAAGATGTTCAAAATATTGCGTCAAAATAAATATTTGCTTGTTGGCAAGCTATGCTGTCTATATTTGATTTTGACATTGAATTTATTAAGGTGATACTAATTCTTTGCCAGAATTTTTAACAAGAGAATTTTTACAAGGTTTTAAAGTTCATTCAATATTTATGATGGCTAAAGAAAAATGTATAATGAGTGATCTTCTCCCTCGTAATCCAACACGATCACAATTAATGAAAGTTGCTCACGCCTTCCAAAAGACTAAAGCACAGCCCTATCTACCCAATGAAACCCTATTTCCTATTATTCCTATCGAAGAAGAGGACTATCATATGGTAGTTACAAAGAGTGATCATGAAAAGCCCGGACAATTGCCCAACTTATTGGAAGATACCTTCCGTCTAAATGGTTTTATATTTATGAAATCGAAGCACCTAATCGTTTGTTTTATGAAACAATTTTAATAGAATCTGGTTCTATTAAAATTCAACATAATTCAAATGATGAAGGAAAAACTATCAGTTATTCTAAATGTATTATACAAAAAATTATTTCTAAAAGCCAATGGGATCGAGGCAATGATTTTAATAAACATTTTAAAAATAATGCTATTCGCCCTAAAATATATAATTTTTATGATTATCAAAGAGCTTTTTAAAATTTATTTTATTTTCAAAATATAAAAGCATGAAACACTCGTGGTTTATTAAATTTTGTAATAATTTTGAATCTCTTTTACCTTATTGGTTTCACACTTGATGGATCCAATTTGGTCCTCATCCTAATATTCTCCCTTCCATTCTAAAAGAATCTTATGAGCATTATTGTAAATTCACAAATCCTTTAAATTCAACTCTCTTTCATTTTTATGCAGATTTCTCCCTTCCATGATTGCTCTAATGGAAGTTCTCAATCTGCGTTGATACGCATATTCCTTATTTTGCCCGCGAATTTACTTTTCGCAGGTGGAATAAATTTGATATCTCAAAAGAATATTATCTTGATACTTTCAAAACTTATTATCTTAAAAGAAATGCTCAAAAAATTAAAGTTGTTGATACTTCTAAATCTTCTTATGCTTCTAAACTTGCTTCTTCATCATCCCCTAAATTTACTATATCTTCTTTATCCGACATTTTAAATTTTGACATTGTTTCTATTCGTGCTAAAATTATTAGTCAAAATCCTTCCTTAAAAAATTCTAAAGAGGCATTGCATAAAGCCATCCAAAAAGAATTAATGTATCAAATTGCTCAAGAAGATTTATTGGGTGAAGAACCTGAAGAGGATTTTACCCAAGAAAACTTAGATGATTGTTTTGGAATAAATTTAGAATTACATTATGCTTTTTTGTGAAGTCACAAACAAATTAAAAATTATTTATAAAAATATCATTTTTATTCTCCAATCCATTTTTTTAAAGATTGTCAAAGTATTATTTTTCTCTAGCCAGATGATGTAATGAAAAGAATAATTTCGAAGTAAAGTTTTCTCAATGCTCCATTATGATGTCTCCCATATTTTCGCTTTCAACGCATGCCAAGATTTTCAAAGATGCTAAACAGTAGTCTGTCTCCCGCTAACTACAGTAATATTCACCATCAGTTGTCTACTGTTGCCATCGGATGCCCAAATAGTGCTGACAAGGTACTATGCGTGAATAGTAAAAAGTGATAAATAGTTAAATCAAAGTCAAAAGATGATTAGAGATATCATTATTATGTTTTTACTGTGTATTCTGTAAATTTTTTTGTTTTTCATGTCTGGAAGACTCTTAGGCCTCCTCTCTGTCTATATAAGCCTATCTGAGAAGGGTTGTTTCTCAGAGTTCAAATACTCTTTCCTTGTAATTCTCTTTTGTAATCCTATCATTCTGTAATATTTTACCTTCAACCTATCAGACTTAAAAGTTGTAAGTTTCTTTCATTGTAATATTTAAAGTATTTTCTTATATTTGTTTTCTGTCATTTATTTCATTATTTATTTAATTGATGAATCATTTAAGAGATTAAGATAAATTCGAACCAAGTGTACATTGGGTAACTTATTTTCAAAAATATTATTTTTATTCTCCAATCTAATCTTTTAAAGATCGTGAAAGTATTATCATTCTCCTGCCAGATGATGTGATGAAAAGAATAATTCCAAAGCAAAGTTTTCTCAATTTTTGATTTCAACGAGTGCCAAGATTTTCAAAGATGCTAAACAGTAGTCTGTCTCCCACTTACTACAGTAATATTCACCATCAATTGTCTACTGAAGCCATTGAATTTTTGAATACAAACTTTGAAATAAAGAAATACACAATGATGGTAGAAGGTTGAAGGAAAAATATTACAGAGGGGAAGGATATTACAAGAGGTGGTTATCAGGTGAAGTCTGAGCCTCAACAAGGGTGAGGCTTCCCTTATATAGGCGTGCAAGCCTGGACTTGAAATAAAATTAAATTTGAAACAAAAACTTAATAATTGCACGTACTGTTAATCTTTTGACAATTTGGTCCGATTACTGTTAATGAATAGTAACTTATCGGGGTGTTATTGAATCACGATCTCTGATAATTGAGTACTACTGTGCACTTTTGGACTTTTAACGGGTACTATTTGCGTCTAGAGTGATGGAACATGATCATTACTGTAGACTCTTTATTGTTGATTCCCGAGCTGTCTTTGTAGGTACTGTTTGCTTTTTGACTTTGTTGTACACGAATATGCTTTTGCATATTGTGGAATCCTTGAAGCGAATATCTTTTAAAACACTTGCATAAGTGTCGGGGACATTGATGGATATATTGGAATGACAAATATCATTGAGACGTTTGAAAATAATGAATTCTCTATCAAAGAGAGGCTGAATCAAAATTAATACCAAAACAATTATCTTTATTATCTTGGCTATGGTTATTGGGACTAATGGGAGAAAATAATTCACCCAGAAGATCATCATTATTAAGCTGTGTAGTCATTTCTTGAAGAACTACTTTTTTGAGTTCATATGAAGTTAAATTGGGGTATTGAGACAGAATTTTGGTTTTGATAGGTGATACATTGATATTTACAAAATCAGATGATGATGAAGATGCTGATTTTGAATAAGGATTGGGTTGAGAAGAAGATGGTTGAACTTTGGAGGCATAAGAAGGTTTTGGCAAAAAGGATTTTTGATAATAACTTTTGAGATAGTCTGGACAATATTCATTTGGAATTTTTAATTTATGTGAGACCCGGACCTGTCTTTTTTCAAGATCTTTATATATGTTGATGCGTTTCTTTCCATATATGTATCTCTATGTTACATGGATTATGTTTTTGCTGTAGAACAGCATATTTTGTATAGGGACTATACGTGGTTGCATGTGGGGGGTTCGGTTTTGGTTGTCTTTTTCTTTTTCTCTCCCAGCGACGACCGCTCGAGCGGCGGGGATCTCGCTCGAGCGGGCTGGTGGTAGAGTATTGGTCCGAGATGTGACCGCTCGAGCGGTGGGTGTGCGCTCCAGCGGGGTAGGGGCAGAGCGTGACTCGGAGTGGGGTCCGCTCGAGCAGTGCTTTGGCGCTCGAGCGATGGTGTGGTAGAACCTATGTTGGCAAGGGGTCCGCTCGAGCAGTGGGTCCTAGGCGCGAATTTCTATAAGAGAGAACAAATATCTTTTTGAGACTCCAAAATATCTTTTCAACCGAATCTCTTCCTCTCACCATTTCTCTACCTTCTCTATAGCTTTCGGGTGGCCCGGGGCTTAGATTTTCGCGATTGGATAGCAGATCCTTGCTGTCAGCGACGTGAGCTTGACATCCATTCGAACGGAACGAGGTTGGATTTTAAGGCGTCGAGCTTTTAGCTCTTTGAGATAGGATTCTAGATCTACTGCTGTTAAAAGGGTGATGTATGTAATTATACTTGCTTTCACCGGGTAAAATGCATGAAATATTATTTACATGTTCTAAACCTTGGTTTATGGGTAAAATGTGAGTTTTACGCATTTTCTCAGTTTTATACATGATCCGGATGTGTTAATATCCATGGTTTTCAAAAGGAGGTTTAAAAACGAGGTGTTTTTGTGAAAAACATGTTTGTGAAAGTTTGGAGCTAACCCTTGGGGTCGAGTCTCAGTTTTATTGAACATATATTGTTACATGCTTGTAGATCTCCATGTTGATGGATGTGATCCTTTTTATATACATATGATGTAAACTATTTTACGGGTTTTCTTAAATGTTATTCATAAATGTACCGTGACAGTAGGTTTGGTTGAGTTGGGCTTCCATTGCTCCTCGGTGTAAGACCGAAAACGTGCGCTGCGTAGATGCTCGGTACCTTTGGGTTAGTCCCCGTAAATTGAGTGTGTGGGTGCTTTGTACCCTCGGGCTCAGGTCCCATAAATTGAGTGGTTCGATTGCCTCCGTTAATGGCGTCGTTGTTGTGACTCCATATAGAACTTGTCGTTACTAAGCCTGTGGGTTTAGAGTAATAGACGAGAGTTTATAATTACTTTTGTCGGTGTGGCAGAGTCGGTACATAGGATCTCATTTTACTGTGTTTTCCTCGGTTGTGTGTTCCGAGTGAAAAAATAATATTTTGATTCCGGTTGTATGATCTGGGTGAACAAAGATCATGTTTTGATTACTGTTTTACTACTGCTTTTTCTTAACTGTTGCATGATATTTGTCAAGACTATATGCATAGTTTGAATGATGAAAACGTGGGTTTTATGAGATAAAACCGTTTTGAGGTTCGCATTCGCTTGATAGAAAACTTGTGATTTTTTAGAGAAAAACCTCTTGTGGTTGAGCCCATGTGTGTATAATTGCATAGCCTGTTTTACAGCTTTATTATCTTTTTTTATTAGGTTTCGGCTCACGGTGTGAGATTTTGCTGTAAAAATATTTACAGGTGACTACGTGGAGTTGACCTAGAGACTTGTGGTGATGGAGAGCTTGCTGTAGTTTTTCTGTTTTGGACATGTATTTATACATGTGATGGCTGTTTTAGAAGATTGATTTTGTACGCCTTTCGGCGATATATTTATTCATGTATGAGTTTGCATGATTTTTGTTTATGAGAGATAAACTTGGGGATCTTTATTCAAATGTTGTAATAATCTATAGTTTGTGGTATTCTAACTGCAAATCTTATTTTTTCATATGGGCATTTTGGTGGAATTTCGCGTGACCCTGGTGTTTGGAGCGTGACAATTTATCTTACTATTTTGATGCATATTTGGCGAGACAGATAAAGAATATTATTTTTGATTCCAACAATAAATTGCCATGTCAGCAATCGTGGCAAACTAAAGCCGGCAAAGAAATATAAGGAAGTTGGTGTTAACGGATTGATATGCTGAGAATAATGGTCATTAGGATTGTTGAAGAATTGAAGAAAGAATATTCAAATTGGGTCCAAATTCTATCCACCAAGTGTTGAACCAATTTGGAATAGAATTGAAATTTTGACAAAATTTGATAAATCAAGAATGTTTTATCATATTGTTTTGAAAATAAAAAAGATGATGAAAAGTATCTTGATAATCATAATAATTGTAACGTGCATGACGTATGGCATCATTTTTAAAAGTTTGGTTGAAATTTTTGCTACGACGCCAATATTTTTTTTAAAATAATTTCTCGGATAACACATTTTGAATAATTGATGATTTTTCCATCATCAACACAATTCGAATGACGATAGGAAAACTGACAATTATTCAAAATGTGTTGTCCAAAAAATTATTTCAAAAAAAGATTGGGATTGAGGCAATGATTTCAACAAAACTTTAAAAAATAATATCATATGCCCTACGCGTTACAATTATTATAATTATCAACATACTTTTTATCGTCTTTTTTACTTTCAAAACAATATAATGAAACACTCTTGATTTATCAAATTTTGTCAAAATTTTAGTTCTTCCTTCAGTTTTTTAAGAATACTATGACCATTATTCTCAATATACCAATCCATTAACACCATCGTTTTTATATTTCTTTGCCGACTTTAGTTTTCCATGGTTGTTGATAGGGGTGTAAAAACGACTCAAACTGGCTCAGGTCTATAGGGTTCTCGTCAAAAGTTTGAGTCGGGCTAGACTTTTTTTTGAGGGGTAGGCTCAAGCCCAAAAGTATAGGGCTCGGGCTTCGAGCCTAGGCCTCGGCCTTTTTTCAAGCTTTTTTTAAATTTTGTTGTAACCTGTATAATGTAAGTTTAAATTTTTCTTAGTTATTAGTTGTTATATTAATTTATTAGCCAAACTTCATAATAAATTAATATAATTTGTGTTGTTCTAGATGACCCTTCGCAGTAAGATTTTGGGTGAATGATTTGATTAACCTAGTTATGATATAAATTGTACAGATAACAGTCAATGAGGAAGTGTATACTTGGCCTTACTGACACAATGGGAGACTTACAACCACTTGCTCCTAAGTCACGTCATTCCAGAGATCACTATCACGACTAGTTACTCCTGCACAACTTAATCACTTGGCTTTGATACCAAATCTGGCCCAAAACTTAAACTTTGGATCGTAGGTAATATAAATCTCCACAATTATAGATCAAAGATAAACAAGGTTCATACACAAGAAATAAAATTTTTATTAATATTGTTGGAATACTTGCAACAATCTTGGTGGAAGGATTGAAGGTTTTTTTTTATATAAAAAAGGTAGGAGGAGAATACAATAGAGAGAATGGTTATCGAAAACTTATGAGGAACAATGGGTCCTCAATCCCTTTATATAGGCGTGCAAGCCTCTTCGGACTACAAAATACAATTAAAACTTGAAAATGAATAGGAAATTTACATAATGCAATTACTGTGTAACTTTTCGATCACTGTGGATGAACAGTACCTTGTCGGGGTACTGTGTTTGTCTTCTTGTGCACTATTGAGGATACTGTTGATGCACGGGTGGAGTTACTTTTTAAGCATCTTTATTGTTGAGCATTGTAGCATCATGCGATTTTGACAATAATGGAGCATTTGCTGGTCTAAGAATGCCGAAAGAATCTTTACTTTTGAAAAAGGAAATATATTAGCCGATAAGCGTACCATTTGGTGGAAGGTATCTTTGAAATTTTGAAATGAGAGAATACAAGTGGGAGAAGCCTCTGGATGATAGGATGATTAGTAGAGGTAAAAAATAATGAAATTTAATAGAATCGGAAAAATACATTATTATGAAAGATTGAAAGAATAATAGGATCAATTTTATCTTTGAGAGTCACAAGAATTGGAAATCAAAATGAATGCCGAAACAATCATTATCATTAGATTGAGGACTTATAGGCTCAAGATGTGTAGGAGTAGGAGAAAGCAATTCTCCTAACAAATCATCAGAATTAAGTTGTTTATTTATTTCTTGGAGAATAGCCTTTTTCGAGGCCTCTTTAGAGGATGCAAAGGATGGATTTTGAGTCTTGACTTTGGTATGAATTGCTGAAATATTTATATTAAGAAAATCAGATGATGATGATGATGATATAGATTTCGGAGAGGATGTAACACCCCGACGCTTTACATGGCAACGATATTATTCGCTTTGGGCAAAACTCTCACGGTTTTATTCTCCCAAGAGGGTTGCCCATCATTGTATTGCTCTCGCCTAAACACGCTTAACTGCAGAGTTCTGCTAAGATTTCTACCACGTGAGAAAATGCCTCATTGAATGTAAGGGTCCAAAGTTTTTTTCTTTATAACCCAGAAATTCTATCTCTCTTTCTAATTTGGGATACCAGGATATCACAATCCACCCCCCTTAGGAGGGCTGCACGTCCCTGTGCAGTAGCCTGCCATCTCTAGTAGCCTGCCAGTTTTTATCGACCCGCCCACTTAGTAGTCCGCCCACGTGTGACGCGAGATGGCAGGGGCCTACACTCGGAGGTGAGGAGAGTCGGTTCTGATATCATCTGTAACACTCCAACCCTTCACATGACAACGATATTGTCCTCTTTAGACAAATCCCTCATGGTTTTTTTCTTTCCAGTGGGTCACCCATCCTTGTATTTTTCCATCCAAGCACGCTTAACTGCAAAATTTTGCTAGGGTTTGTACCACATGAGAAAAGACCTCATTGAATGTAAGGGTTCCAAGTTTTTCCTTTATAGCCCAGAAACTCCCTCTCCCTTTCCGATGTGAGATACCAGGATATCACAAAGGAAGAAGACGTAAGTTTGGAGATATATGATTCTTTTCCTTTCAAGGTTTTGAAATAATATTTATACAAATAATCTGGATAATACTCTTTTGAAATTTTGAATTTGTCCTACCATTTTGAAGCATAAAGGATGCACAAATAAGGAATATAATTTTGAATATCAAAAGTGAATTGGCATTGCAAAAGCCATGATAAGTTGAAGTCATCATAAAAATAGAGCAACGCTGGTTGAGATATTTTCACATGTTTACAATAGATATCAAATGATTGATAAAGAATGGAAAGAAGGATATTCGGATGGGACTGAATTCATACCACCAATTGAAAAACCAACTGGGGATATAAGATTTGAAAGTATTACAAAATTTTATAAACCATGAGTATTGCATCATGGTGTTTTGCATATAAAATACATGTTTCTATGCATTTTGATAATCATAAAAATTATATACATTGGGGCTTATGATTGTATTTTTAAATTGTTTTGTAAAATCTTTTCCAAACCCCATTCCTGTTTTAAAAATTTTTTTTGAATAACACACTTCGAATAATTGATAATTTATTTATCATTATTGGAATTGTGTTGAATTTTGATAGAGTCGGTTTCAAGCAAAATCATTTCATAAAACAGGCGGGGTGGAGAATTTGTGTTTGGTGGATAACACTACTTTACTGGCAAATAATTGTCGATAAGTTTGTCCAAAATATTTGAGGTCTGACTCTCTAGAACACTTTGCAAAATCTTGAAGTCCTCATCTTCGAGAGAAATAATTGAGACTCAGGTTTCATGGGAAATGTATTTATTGGGCTGTGATTTTGAATCCTGGTTAAGAGTAGCTTTGCCCTTAACAGGTTGTGTGTGTATTAGGTTTGGACTCATTTTTACCAGTACTTCTGGTTTGGATGGAGATGCTTTGAGTGGATTTGACATTGCTATGTAAAAATTCTCTAGTTAAGAAATCTAGTAAAGAATTGTTAGTGCCTTTGATATATTCAATGCAAAAATAAAAAATACTCAATAGTTTACCAGCATCAAATATTTGTTTTGAAAAAAATATTTTGTATATCTTTTTGTAAAATTTCTTTTACCGCTTTACAATCAATTCGTAATAAAAATTTTTAATTTAATAGATCACTTTCAAATTTAGTAATATATAAAACAATTGATAAAAAAAAATTTAATTGTAGAATAATTTTGTTGAGTCGATTTTCATACACCACTGGTATACCGAACTAATTGTTCCACATTTTTTTTTGCTTTAAGATTCTACCATACCTTAATTCGGAGGCATCAGTTTCAACAATCTTAAAGACTAAGGGATCAGCTAAATTTAAGCATGAGAGTTTTTAAGCATGAGTTTTAATTTTTTGCACAGCATAAGTATGTTGTTGTGTCCAAGGCTTAGGATTACTCCTAAGTCTTTAATATAATATTTTAGTATCTTTACATAAATTTTTGTAGAATTCAAAAATATAATTGTGACTTCCCAAAAATCCTTGTAATTGGTGTTTATTGGTTATTTCATTAAGAAATTTATTAGCAAAATCACTAGATCAATCAGTGGGAATAATGATCCTACGATGAATATTGTGACCTAAGAATCTTATTTGTGTTTGGAATAATTTCATTTTTGGTGCACTTAAAACTAAATCATTAGTTTTAATAATATTATAAAATCTATTTAAGTGTTTAATATGTTGTGATATAGATGATGAGAAGATTAACACATCATCTATATAAACAATACTAAAATATTGTTTATAACTATTGTTTAACTGCATTAGTATTGTTTATATAGATGATGTGTTAATATTCTCATCATCTATATCACAACATATTAAACACTTAAATAATTTTTTTAATATTATTAAAACTAATGGTTTAGTCTTAAGTGCACAAAAAATGAAATTATTCCAAACACACAAGATTCTTAGGTCACAATATTCATCATGGGATCATTATTCCCATTGATCGATCTATTGATTTTGCTAATAAATTTTCTGGTGAAATAAACAATAAACACCAATTACAAATATTTTTGAGAAGTCTTAATTATATTTCTGACTTCTACAAAGATTTATGTAAAGATACTAAAATATTATATTAAAGACTTAGGAGTAATCCAATGTTTTGGACACAACAGCATTCTTATACTGTGCAAAGAATTAAAACTCATGCTAAAAAACTCACATGTTTAAATTTACCTGACCCTTAGCTTTTAAGATTGTTGAAACCGATACCTCAGAATTGGGGTATGGTGGAATCTTAAAGCAAAAAATATATATAATGTGGAATAATTAGTTCGGTATACCAGTGGTGTGCGAAAATCCACTCAACAAGATTATTTTACAATTAAAATTCTTTTTTATCAATTGTTTTATGTATTATTAAATTTGAAAGTGATTTTTTAAATCAAAATTTTTTATTATGAATTGATTATAAAGCGGCAGAAGAAATTTTACAAAAAGATGTACAAAATATTTCTTCAATACAAATATTTACCCGTTGGCAAGCTATTTTGAGTATTTTTTATTTTAACATTGAATATATCAAAGGCACTAATAATTATTTACCAGATTTTATAACCAGAGAATTTTACAGGGCAATGTTAAATCCACTCAAAGCATCTCCATCCAAACCAGAAGTACAGGTAAAAATGAGTCCAAACCTAACACACACACAACCTGTTAAGGGCACAGCCACTCTTAACCAGGTTTAAAAAGCACAACCCAATAAACACCTTTTCCATGAAACCTGAATCCCAATTATTCCTCTCAAAGATGAGGACTTCAAGGTTTTGTAAAGTGTTCTAGAGAGTCAGACCTCAAATATTTTGGCCAAACTTATTGGCAATTATTTACCATCAAAGTGGTGTTATCCACCAAACGCAAATTCTCCATCCCGCCTGTTTTATGAAACGATTTTGCTCGAAACCAGCTCCATCAAAATTCAACACAATTCCAATAATGATAAAAAAAAATTAGCAATTATTCGAAGTGTGTTATTCAAAAAATTATTTCAAAATAAGAATGGGGCTTGGAAAAGATTTTACAAAACAATTTAAAAATACAACCATAAGCCCTATTGTATAAAATTTTTATGATTATCAAAATGCTTAAAAACATGTATTTTATATGCAAAACACCATGATGCAACTTATTCCTCTCCTAAATCTGTTTCATCATCATCATCTGATTTTCTTAATGTAAATATTTCAGCAATTCGTACCAAAGTCATGACTCAAAACCAATCATTGGCATCCTCCAATGAGGCCTTGAAAAAGGCTATTCTCCAAGAAATGAATAAACAACTTAATTCTGATGATTTGTTAGGAGAATTGCTTTCTTCTACACATCTTGAGCCTATAAGTCTTTAATATAATGAGGATGACTGTTTCGGCATTCATTTTGATTCCCAATCCTCGTGACTCTCAAAAGATAAATTTGATCCTATTATTCTTTCAATCTTTCATAATAATGCATTTTTTCGATTCTATTAAATTTCATTATTTGTTATTTCTGCCAATCATCCTATCATCCCGAGGCTTCTCCCACTTGTATTCTGTCGTTTCAAAATTTCAAAGATACCTTCCACCAAATGGTATGCTTGTCGGCCAATATATTTCCTTTTTCAAAAATAAAGATGCTTTCGGCATTCCCAAACCAACAAATGCTCCATAATTTTCAAAATTGCATGATGCTACAGTGCTCAACAGTAAAAATGCTCAAGCAATAACTCCATCCATGCATTAACAGTATCCTCAACAGTGCACAAGAAAACAAGCACAATACCCCGACAAGGTACTGTTCATCCATAGTGATCGAAAAGTTCCGTATCTTCAATTGCAATTTCATTTTGATTTATAATTTGTGAAGTTCTAGATGACCCTTCAACAATAAGATTTTAGGTGTATGATCTGATTAACCTAGTCATGATATAAATTGAACAGATAACAATCAATGAGAAAGTGTGTACTTAGCGTTACCGACACAAGAGAAGACTTGCTCCTAAGTCACGCCGCTCCAGGGATCACTATCACAACGAGTTATTCCTGCACAACTTAATCACTTGGCTCTGATACCAAATTAAGCCGAAAACTTATACTTTAACTTTGGATCGTAGGTAATATAAATCTCTATAATTATAGATCAAAGATAAACAAGGATCATACACGAGAAGTAAAATTTTAACAATTTCAACAAAAATTTAATTTTTTACACTTAGGTTTAGTCCAAGTAGGAATTAAACCTATGACTTGTTTAAATCTTAATAAATCAATAATTTTCTCTTTAGTTGATTAAGGATAATTATTATATTCTGATGCACTATTAGAAACAATAAGAACAAGCTTAGCACATGGACTCATATATTTTGAATGCTTTTTCAATTTTGAAGTATCACTTCATAATTCTACTATTTTGAAAGCACTAACATTATAAGTTCAAACAAAAACAATATAATATGGATCAATTGGCATTAAACATACAAATTACATATAGAGTTCATTTAAAAACTATGATAACACCAGCACCTTTAAAGCAATTACTAGTCCACATGGATCAACAATTTTATTTCAATCAAATCCAAATATATCACAAGTTTATTCACTCAGAGTAATTAAATGGAACGAAATAGAAGAAGTCAATGAAGCTGATCATAATATATAAAAAAATTTCCAAATTATGCCACCACAATCCTCAACTCAAACACAACTCCAACCAGATATCATAATTGAATTTCCTAATGGTTCTGTAAATTCAATTGCCATTAAGAGCTAGTACGTCCTCTGTCAAATCTGAACCTACACCATATGAGACACCTTTAGTTAGATCTAAATCAACCAAATTATATCAATTTTATACACCACCAAATAGATCTCAATTTAGAAGATCCTCAAGAGATACCAAAAACAAGGCCCAAACATACCATTTGGATCGATTATCTTAATCACATAAAATAATTAATCAAAGTAAACACAACACGAATAGAAATATTATTATTAGAAAATAAGAAACTTACACACTTTGATTCTCATAGTAGGAGGAAAATTTACAGAAAGGAATGATGTGAGAAGGAAAGACAAAGGAGAAGATTGTTGTAAGCCAAGCTTACTCTAAAAAACAAGCCTTCATAGTAGCTCTAAATATATAGAAGCTAAAGTTTTTGGACGCGAAAGAAAATTAAAAACAAAAAAGAAACAGTAAAATGATATAATTACAACATTGTACAACTTTTGACTTTTACTATTCACGAATAATGCACTGTCAGGCACTATTTGGCATCTGAGGTGCCACAGTAGCACTGTTGGATACTGTTTGGAATCTGATAGTTGGAGCACTGTTCAGCTTTCACTATTCACCTTTAAACTTTTGATGGAAATTGGGATGACATCTTGAACTTTGAAGAAAATTGGGTAGAGCATCGAATAACTTTTAAAAAGTTAATTGTCTTCATTCGGAAAACTTTGCACAGCGTTGTCCGGCGGGAAATTCTTTTGATTACTTGAAAAAATTTGGCAATTTCTGAGTAGAGATTCTTTGGAATAATAATGATGAGTTTCAAAATATATTTGAGGATGGGAAAAATAATTAAGTGTCTGGCTTTATAATGAAGCAGGATGAAAATTAATTTCAAGACAATCATCTTCATTTGATTGGGGAGAAAAATCGTCTTTTGGATCTTCACCCAAAAGGTTTTCATTAGCAATTTGAGATAAAATTTCTTTTTGAATGGATTTTTGTAAGGCATCATTTGATATAGCTAAGGATGGATTTTGTTTAAGAACTTGAGAACGAATATAAGTAATATCGAAATTGAGTATATTTGATGATGAAGAAGTCGATTTAGGGAATGATATAAAAGAAAGTATGGAGGCATATGAAGCTTTAGGATTTTTGTCGAAGGCTTTAGACTTTTGGTTAAAACAGGTAAGATAATAATTTTTGAGAATGTCAAGATAATATTCTTTTTGGATTTCAAATTTATTTCACCATCGGGTAGCAAATTTCCTTGAAAGATATGGAATATTTGAAGCAATTGAAATTGTATATTTCCACTAGAGCGACTAGGAAAATGAAAAATTCGCATAGAAATAAAGAAGCGAAGGGCTCAATGGATTGGAATAAGTCTTACAATGGGAATATGAATTTTGAAGAATTAAGGGTAGAATATCAGGGGTCTAAATTCATTCCACCAAGCGTGAAACCAATTTAAAATATATAAATCAAAATTATTATAAAATTTAATAAATCATGAATGCTTCATGGCATCATTTTGTAAATAGAATATATAATGAAAAGTATTTTGATAATTATAGTAATTATAAGATTTAGGTTGGATGATTTTATTTTTGAAATTTTTATTGAACGTAACACCATGACCCCAATCAATTTTAGAAATAATTTTTTGGATTACACATTTCGAATAATTAATGATTTTCCCATTCTCATTAGAAATGTGTTGAATTTTAATTAAACCAGTTTTCAATAGGATTATTTCAAAGAAAGTTATGCTTGGGGTGGACACATTTGAGATATAATGCCATTTTGGTGAAAGATATCTTCCGATAAGTTTGGTGATTGCCAAATGTTTGTCTTTATCACTCTTTGATACGATCTCTTTGTAGTCCTCTTCCTCGAGAGGCGTAAGAGAGAATAGGATTTTATTGGGTAAATAATTGGGCGGTACTTTTGAAACAGATTGAAATGGAGTTTTATCTTTCAATTGTTGTGTGCGTGTGGGGTAACGAGGGGTATCACTCATTTTTATCCTATCTTTGGACATCATGAATATGGATGGTTGAACTTTATAACCCTGCAAAAAATCTCTGGTCAAAAAGTTAGGAAGCGAATTGGATCCTCCTTTGATGAATTCAATATCAAAATCAAATATAGACAAGATAACATGCCAACGAGCAAATATTTGTTTTGAAATTATATTTTTGACATCTTTTTGAAAAACATCTTTGGCATCTTTGCAATCAATTTTTAATAAAAAATTTTAATTTAATAAATTACTTTCAAATTTAGTTATATACAAAAATAATTGATACGATTTTTTTTAAATTGTTGAATAATTAATTTGAGTGGATTTCCAAACACCACTAGTATAACATATTAATTGTTTTTTACCATGATATCTTTGCTTTAAAATATCTCCATATCCAATTAATTTTGATTCCCCATCTTTAAATATATTTTCAAACTCATCATAATTGTAAAGCCCTGATTTCAAAATAATAAAAATTGAAAAAAGAGAGCAGGCTTCTCCAAAAATATGGTCATTTGCTTTTAAAACACAACCCCTAAAAGTGGTCACTTTATAACCCAAAAGATAGTTTGAACGCGTTCAGGTAAAACACATTTTTAAAACAATTTTTTCAAGAAAATCCACCATGCGGAGTCCACTCGAGCAGGCCCTCCACCGCTTGAGCGGTGAGATATCCAAGAGCATCCTTGCAAAAAACCTAAAGGTCTTTCTAAAGGCCGAGAAAACATTTGATTATTACAAGTTTCAAGCATGCTTCTTACGAGGCTCAAATATAAAGTAAACACGTGCATTAGGAAGGAAATAACATCACTTAATCCCCAAAGAATTGGAAATTTAACATTTGAGACCATAGAGTATCATTCAACAATTAAGAAATTTGATCCAAGAAACAAAACCAATGCCTTCACATGCATACAAATAGATGAACAGGACCTTAGGGTCTTACAAAGGTTGTTCCAACCCACAAAACAATTATCCATGAACGAATTACATTTACAAATCTTCTTTTCTCAAAAGATAATACAACAAGGATGTAATCCTATCCACTACTCAAAAAGGGGTCGGCTATCGCCACCTCAGTCCAAAACCTTCTTCCCGCCATCACCTGAAATATTGTTAAACAATATAAGTCGAAACTCGTAGGAAAAGACTAACAATGAACATATGCATGACATATGAAGATGGTCATACGGGATGCACACATAAGTTTAACCGAAAAACATATCGTTTGCCCTAAACCAAAAATCTCAATACATAACCAAGTTTTGTGAAAAATGATCATTATTCCACACTTCAGAGTTATGGTGAAAACAACCATTATACCCAAACATCCTATCATTCCCAATTTACCCAGCCCATTTTCACATCCTAATATTTTATTCAATGAAGGTTTTACCAACCCAAATTATCCGTCAATTCATTTCAGTACCAAGGCCGGACGGCGCCTATAGACCCAAGCATATTTATCACCACCAGTCCACGCGAGGTCCGAGGGATAATTATCTATTCTATAGCCCGATACGGTGAGCACACATTTACGATTTTTCTCGGAAACATCGATAGATGGGCCACCCAAGAGCACGCTTTTACGAAAATTAACTCGAATGAAGGGTCTACCTTATATTGCGCAAGTTTCCGGTCTTTCACCAATGAGCAACTCGTGCCCAAACTTAATTATTCAATTTCATCACATGGTACTTTCATTTCTTCATACAATCTTCAATTTTTACATCAAAAATCCTAAATTTTCATACTCGGCACATGCATGTGCTTCACAATTCATGAAATATAAGTACAATAGGTTGCTCCAACCCTCAATTACCCAATAATTATATCAATTTCAATATATAGGTCCCACAACCCCAAACCCCCTAATTTCCAAGGTTAAAGCTCAATTTAAAACCCTAACTCAACATTTTTCAAATTCAATCGTATGCAACAAAAACGCAAAGATAAAATCGAGTTAAATCCTCCGTAGATTTAAGATTTAACCTCCCATAACAACAAACCCTAACCTAGAGTTTCAAAAATACCATTTTCATGCCTTTATGCTGATAAAATCGAAAATACAAGACATATCACATAGATTTTCAAATAGAGTCTTGAATCCTATCTTAGAGACGCTAGATCCACAAGAAACAGCCTCAAACAAGCTCCAACCGCGAGAATCTTTGACCACGCTACGAGAAAAGCTTCCAATGTCAAGATCGGACCTCCAACAAGCAAACAATCGAGGTGGGAGTGCAAGATCCCATCAAGCTCGGGCCCTAACACAGCTGTTTCACCAATATCAGTCCAACAAACAGGTGACCTACAAGGTCGACCATACAATGCCTTATAAGATGCCATCCCAATGCTCGACTGATAACTGTTGTTGTTGGCGAATTTCACCAACAGCAAATGGTCCTCCCACGACCCATGAAAAATTAGAACACATGCTCGTAACATATCCTCAAGTATTTGAATGGTGCGCTCCGACTGACCATCTGTCTGAGGGTGAAAAGCAGTACTAAGAAGTAGGTCCGTCCCCATAGCTGACAACAGAACACTCATCCCCATAGTTGACAGCAAGTTCTGCTAAAAACGCGATGTGAAACGTGGATCTCGGTCGAAAATGATGGAAACTGGCACTCCGTGGAGTCTGACAATCTCATTTACATAGAGTTTGCTAAGCTTATCAACAGAATCCGTCGTACGAATAGGTAGAAAACGCGCCGATTTAGTCAATCTGTCTATCACAACCCACACGACATCATGTCCCCTCGGCGACCTCGGAAGGCCCAAAACAAAATCCATAGTAATGTTCTCCCATTTCCATTCTAACATTGGCAAGGGTTACAACTGACCTGTTGGTTTCTGATGCTTGGCCTTCACTTGCTGACAGATGAGACAACGCGAGACGAAAAGCGCCACGTCTTTCTTCATACCCCTCCACCAAAACTATTTACGTACGTCATGATAAATCTTGGTGCCACCCGGATGTATTGCTAGGCATGAATGATGAAACTCATGAAGCACGTCTTTGCGGCACGCTTCAGGCACAAAAATTCTTCTCGCAAATCTCAAGCTCTGATCGGAGTGGATAGTCCACTCCTTGGCATCCTCACCACTCAAAACTTGCTCCCGAAATATCAAACTCTCTGCGTCCGATCGTTGTGCCTCGACAACACGGTGAAAAAGGGTGGGTTGAGAAACCACTGTAAACAAGGTAACGCTCTCACCGGACTTCCCCAAACGAAGGTTGTACTCTCTAATCTCCCTGAGCATGTTCCACTCCCTAACGGCCACGCATGCTAACGTGCTCAAAGACTTCCGACTAAGGGCGTCGGCTACCACATTGGCCTTACCCGAATGATACTGTAGATGAAAATCATAGTCTCCCAAAAACTCCATCCATCTCCTCTGGCGCAAATTCAGATCCACGAAAACATGTACTTCAAACTTTTATGGTCTAAAAATACTTCGAAGCGTTCCCTAAACAGGTAGTGACTCTAGGTCTTTAGAGCAAAGACCACAGCAGCAACCTCCAAATCGTGTGTAGGGTAGTTCTTCTTATGAACCTTCAACTGTCTCGAGTCATAAGTCACCACTTTACCCAATTACATTAACACGCAACCTAACTCCTCGTGCGAGGCACCACAATAAACGGCATAACCGAGTCCTCTCTCCGGTATGATCAGAATAGGCGCGCTAGTCAACCTTGTCTTCAATGTCTGAAAGGCGAGCTCACAACTATCTTCCCGTACGAACTTAATTTCTTTCCGTGTAAGGCATGTTATAGGCATTGCAAGCCTAGATAAATCTTTCACAAACCGACGGTAATAACCTGCCAAACCCAACAAGTTTCGAATCTCAAATACATCTTTCGGTCTTTCCCACTCCATTACAGCTTCGATATTAAATGAATCCACTGCCACCCCATCTCTCTAAACAACATGGCCTAAAAACTTTACCCCGGGTAACCAAAACTCACATTTGTCGTAGTTAACTTACAATCGATGTTCTTGTAACAACTGTAAGGCAATCCGAAGATGCTTCTCGTGTTCCTCCTCTGATGATGAATAAATCAGGATGTCGTCTACGAGCACAATCACGAATCGATCAAGGTAAGGGTGAAAGGTATAGTTCATAAGATCCATGAACGTTGCTGGCGTGTTAGTCAATCCAAAAGGCATGATCAAGAACTCAAAGTGTCCATAGCGGGTTCGAAAAACCGTCTTCGGAATGTCTTCCTCCTTGACCCGTAACTAGTGGTAACCCGATCTCAAGTCGATCTTTGAGAAACAACTCGAATCTTTCAATTGATTAAACAGATCGTCAATACGAGGCATAGGATACTTGTTTTTCACGGTCACATGGTTCAGCTTACAATAATCTATGCAAAGACACAACAACCCATCCTTCTTCTTGGCAAACAACACCGGAGCTCCCCAAGGAGACACACTAAGGCGAATGAAACCCTTGGCTAACAACTTTTGGACTTGTAATTTTAACTCTTTCAACTCAGCCAGCGCGAAACGGTACGAGGGCATAGAAATGGGGGCAGTCCTTGGAATGAGGTCTATGGAAAATTCAACTTCGTGCCGGGGGGAAGCTCAAACAATTCACCCAAAAACTCATCAGGAAACTCACAAACAACGGGAGGAAGCTTTCCCCGAGTAGAATCATTTTCACTCACCGATAAGACTGAGAAAAGGTGGCTAAGGCTATCCCGGTTCCGCAATCTAAGGGATCTAGGTGCTAAACTGTTGTCCCGATCACCCACAAAATAAAGGGAATCTCCCTTCGGTGTGCAAACAAACATCCGTCGCCGGTTACAATCAATGAAGGCATGACAGGCGGTCAGCTAGTCCATCCCCAGAATAATATCAAACGAGGTCATATCGAGCACGATAAAATTAAATACCAAACGGCAGTTGGCGATCTCCATCTCACAAGCTCTACAGACACGTTTCAACACGGTCGTCTCACCCATCGGTGTCTCTACACATAAGGCATTACCCAACCAGTCTATCTCTAACCCCAATGCAGATGCAAATGCAGATGAGATGAAAGAATACGATGCTCCGACATCAACAAGACCACTGGCCCATGAATGGTACACTAAGAATGTATCTCGTATGATCGAAGGACTGGCTGCGGTATCCGGCACGACAGGTGCCACTAACGTATTGGGTTCCGCAAGAGCATACACTCGCCCCTAGTTTCCCTGATTCTGCCCACCATTGCTCCTAGTTCTCGGCTGCCTCACTGATTGAGCTGAGGTAGCACCTCTTATTGTTCTCACTGACTGTACTCCCGAAGGCTGTTGAGATTGACCATATTCCCGTCGCCCCTGCGACGCTTGCACTTGATGTGTTGTTACAGCACCTTAAACATTCCCTCCTTGAGGGCAATCTCGCAGCAAATGGCCCACCTGGCCACACTGGAAACACGAAAATGGGGTCCTTCCCTGAGTCTGACCCTGGTGCTGCTGCTGTCCTCCCTGCGGGCAGTCCCTAGCACGGTACCCTGGTTACTTGCATGTGTAGCATACCATCTCCCGACGTTTAGAACTCCCTGATGAACCCATAGACGGTGTGGGTGCCCACCGTAGCTAGGGCTGTGACCCTGTGGGGTAAGAACCCGACCCTCCTAATTTGTGCCTCTTCACCTGACGCCCTTCAGACTGAGCACTGAAAACCCCATGATGTG
This sequence comes from Heliamphora exappendiculata, assembly GCA_034768845.1. Classification (NCBI taxonomy): domain Eukaryota; kingdom Viridiplantae; phylum Streptophyta; class Magnoliopsida; order Ericales; family Sarraceniaceae; genus Heliamphora; species Heliamphora exappendiculata. The sequence continues at coordinate 45,143 of JAOTRH010465685.1, forward strand.
ACTTGCTTTCCCTAATCTTGTAGCTTTTTGCCATGGCATTCTCTACTCGGATAGCAGCTTCCACAATCTCAGTGTAGACTCAAAAACCCAACGTCGTAATCCTGTCTTTAATTGAAGGTCGAAGACCCCTTTCAAACCTCTTGGTGCGCAACTCCTCCGTCGACACCATCTCAGGTGCAAACCGCGACAGATTCGCGAACTTGGCCTCATACTGGACCGCAATAAGATTTCCTTAAATGAGGGAAAGAAACTCCTCTCGATACGCATCTCGTGAAGAACCCGAAAAATACTTCTCCAGAAAGACCCTAGTAAAAGCGGTCCATGTGCCATCTACGGTGGCTTTAGCAAACTTCCACCATTCTCTTGGATCCTCCCGAAGTTGAAACGCTGCCAACCTAACGCGTAACTCGTCCTCCCCAATCTCTAGGGTGTCTAAGATCGTGGTGGTTACTTCCAACCACTCGGTAGAAACCTTAGGGTTCAGCTCTCTAGAGAAGGTTAGAGGATGCAACCACTGGAATTCCCTCATCGCTACAGAGGCCCATGGCTCAGAAGCCCTCACTCTAGCCCTAGTTGCCTCGGCCATTGCTCTTAATGTGGCAAGCATCTCCTGCACAACAACAACACCACCCACTTGTTCTTGCGGGGCATGGACATCCCCTTCTTCCAGAACCTGAGCATGCGCACAGCCTCGGCCACGGCTTCGGCCCTTACCACGTCTCGGCATCATCACTCTACAAATAAGAAAGAACAAGGAAGGGTATCAACACAAGCTCACAAGAACTCATTTCTCACAGATAACATCACTTTTCAACAAGGCATCACTTCACCCAAATCATCATATCAATGCACCTTATGCAACACATAACAAGGTGGACTAATCGAAATGACACGTCAATCCAGCTAACTCGTTTGGATTTTTGGTTAGAATGGACGGCGACCAAACACCTTTCTAACTCGAATCCCAAACCAGTCGACTGGCTGCCCAAGGGCAAAACATATCTTCCTAAAAGTCCGACCTGCACACCCAAGCACCATATAGTTTGCAAATGTCAAGTTATACTCAAGATGCTTCATGGTAGCACACCAAGTCATGAATGTCACACATCAATGCAAACTCTCACGCAATGAATCAACCATCTCCATGGTTCTTAGGTATTCGAACCTGCAGCTCTGATACCAATCTGTAACGCCCTGATTTTGAAATAATAAAAATTGAGAAAAGAGAGCAGGCTTCCTAAAAATAGTTATTTTCTTTTAAAACACAATCCCTGAAAGTGGTCACTTTATAACCCAAAAGATAATTTAAACGCGTTCAGGTAAAACCCCTTTTTAAAACAATTTTTTCAAGAAAAGCCACCCTGTGGAGTCTGCTCGAGCGGGCCCTCTACCGCTCGAGCGGTGAGATACCCGAGAGCATCCTGGCCAAAAATCTGAAGGTCTTTCTAAAGGCCGAGAAAACATTTGATTATCATAAGTCTCAAGCATGCTTTTTACGATGCTCAAATATAAAGTAAACGCGTGCATTATGAAGGAAATAACATCACTTAGTCCCCAAAGACTTGGAAATTTAACATTTGAGACCATAGAGTATCATTCAAAAATTAAGAAATTTGATCCAAAAAACAAAACTAACGCCCTCACGTGCATGCAAACAGATGAATAGGACCTTAGGGTCTTACAAAGGTTGTTCCAACCCACAAAACAATTATCCATGAACGAATTACATTTACAAATCTTCTTTTCTCAAAAGGTGGTACAACAAAGATGTAATCCTATCCACTACTCAAAAAGGGGTCGGCTACTGCCACCTCAGTCCAAAACTTTCTTCCTGTTATCACCTGAAATGTTGTTAAACAACATGGGCCGAAACTCGTAAAAAAATACTAACAATAAACGTATGCATGACATATGAAGATGGTTATGCGGGATGCGCGCATAAATTTAACCGAAAAACATATCGTTTGCCCCAAACAAAACATTCCAATACATAACCAAGTTTTGTGAAAAAATGATCATTATTCCACACTTCATAGTTATGGTGAAAACAACCATTATACCCAAACATCCTATCATTCCCAATTTACTCATCCCATTTTCACATCCTAATATTTTATTCAATGAAGGTTTTACCAACCCAAATTATCCGTCAATTCATTTCAGTACCAAGGTCGGATGGTACCTATAGACCTAAGCATATTTATCACCACCGGTCCACACGAGGTCCGAGAAATAATTATCCGTTCTATAGCCCGACACGGTGAGCACACATTTATGATTTTTTTTGAAAACATCGATGGTGGACCGTCCAAGAGTACGCTTTTACGGGAATTAACTCGAAGGAATGGCCTATCTTATATTGTGTAAGTTTTCAGTCTTTCACCAAGGAGTAACTCGTGTCCAAACTTAATTATTCGATTTCATCACATGGTACTTTCATCACTTCATACAATCTTTAGTTTTTACATCAAAAATCCCAATCTTTCATACTCGGCACATGCATGGGCTTCACAATTCATGAAATATAAGTACAATAGGTTGCTCTAACTCTCAATTTACCCAATAATTATATCAATTTCAATATGTATGTCCCAAAACCCCAAAATTCCCAATTTCCAAGGTTAAAGCTCAATTTAAAACCCTAACTCAACAATTTTCAAATTTAACCGTATGCAACGACAACGCAAAGATAAAATCGAGTTAAATCTTCCACAGATTTAAGATTTAACCTCTCATAACAACAAGCCCTAATCTAGGATTTTAAAAATACCATTTTTATGCCTTTATGCCCATAAAATGAAAAATACAACACATATCACATAGATTTTCAAAGAAAGTCTTGAATCCTACCTTAGAGACGCTAGATCCACAAGAAACAGCCTCAGACGAGCTTCAACCCTGAGAATCTCCAACCATGCGGTGAGAAAAGCTTCTAATGTCAATATCGAACCTCCAACGGGCAAACAATTGAGGTGAGAGTGCAAGATCTCATCAAGGGAAGCTAAGAAGCTCCATACAACCTCCAAGCTCAAACCCTAACCCTCACTTTTGCACTCGAGAATGGTTCATTATTGGTTAATTAGATTCATTTTCACAACTCGGGAGTCCAACCCACAAATGGTTCATCTCCCAATCATTTCCGTAATACATCATTATGAATTTAAAATCTAAATTTTCCAGTGAATTTTCAAACCACATGCATCACAACCTTCATTATACAGTTTCTTATAAATCACAATGTTACCGATTTTTCATAGATCTCAATGTTATCAAATACCGATAACACAAGGTTGACACCAAGAAAATCACATCATTTTAAAAGATATGCACCCATCATATATATATACCAATTTGAAACCCACTTTTATTCTAAAAGAAAAGCCAACCAACAGGTCCAATGCATGCATCCCAACTCAAGTTTTATATATATATATATATGTGTGTGTGTGTGTGTGTGTGTGTGTGTGTGTGTTATTAGCTCAAGGGACTAAGAATTTAGTAAAAAAAGCCAAGAATAATGAAAATAACTTTTTCTAAAACATTTGGCTAAAACGGGTGAAAATGGTTAAGAAATTTTGACATACCCTCACTATTTCAGTCATAACTATTTCTAAAAAAAGAATTTTCTTGTGAGAGTAGTTTTGTTGGAAAGAGAACTTTTGGGCTTTGATTTGAGTACAAAAATGACCCAATTCGGAGTCCGAATGAGGGAGATAGGATCAAAAAAAGTTGGCCCTACACAATTAGTCCGCTCAAGCGCCCAACCTTTTGCTATGTGAGCGCTCGAGTGAACAGGGCTCCGCTCGAGCGCGCTGAAACCAGAGAAAATCCCAGATTCTGCCTTGTTTGAGTTCTAGACCTCCAAACACATAACCCTTTATCAAACATGCTTCAAGTCTTTATTTCTCAACTAAAAACACTAGATTCAAGTCTCAAAACTTCTTTTTAATACAACAAGTCGTCAATTTCATGGGTAATCACCTCCAAAGAACCTCTATTTTTATTAAAATTAGCTCAACCCACATACAAGCCTACCAATATGTTAATTAAACATGCAAATGACTCAATTTTTACTCATATACACAAAATATCAATCCAAATCTACGCAAGACATGTGAGATAATCTAAATCTTACCTTGGATTTGCTCGAAAGCTTGTGATTTCTTCAAATCTCCCTCTTAGGGTTTGGATGCTGGGTTTCCTTACTTCCTCAAGGCTTTAGATTCACTCTCCTTGTTACCGAACTTGATCTTCACCTTAGATCTCGCCCCATCTTGCCTCCATGTTCAATTTGAGTGATAGAAAACTAGGGTTTTGAAGGTATTGGGAGAGTTTCTCTCAAGAGGAGCGAGAGAAGGAAGAGAAGAGAAATATGAGAAAGTAGGTTTTGGGGGCTCACGTGTGATACATGTACATATATTTATATTCTCTCCAAATTCTCTCCAAGGCTCGAGAGCTTTCTATACTAATCCCGATAGCCCGCTCGAGCGATAATTCCTGAACCTATATCTCAGCAAATTTTCTTAAACTAAACTCAAATCTTCAACCTCACTCTTATTATCTTATTTCAATTTTTCCCATAAGTATGATATCAAAATTTATTGTTATTTTAGATCTTAAAATTATTTCACAACTCATTAATTCGTTCATGATCCTTCATGTTATTAAAACTCATACTCTAATCTTTGTCACACCACAATGTTGAACTAAAAGCGAAGATCAACAAAATAAATTGCGTATCAAGTTGTCACAGCCTTCCTTCCTTAGGAATTTTGTCCCCGAAATTCGATCCTCCTTATGACTCAAAATGCTCTGGATATTTGGACCGGATATCTGACTCTTTCTCCCAAGTCGCTTCTTGCACACCATGATGTCGTCATAACACCTTTACATAGGATAAAGTCTTGCCTCGTAAGACTTGTTGCCGAGTATCTAGAATCTTCACCGGTGGTTCTTCGTAAGAAACATCTTCTCGCAGTCTCAACTCTAACCAGTCTATCACGTGTGAGGGGTCGAGCTCATATTTTCGCAACATCGACACATGAAAAAAATCGTGTACAGATGATAGCCGCGGTGACAAAGCCAGTCGGTACGCTACTTTTCCAATCCGTTCAAGTATCTCAAAAGGTCTTATGAACCGTGGTGACAACTTTTTGCCTTTGCCAAACCTTACCAAGCCTTTCTTCGGTGACATTTTTAGAAATACAAAATCTCCTACTTCAAACGATAATGGTCGTCTCTATCTATCAGCATAACTTTTCTGGCGACTCTGAGCCATAATCAAACACCTTCGAATCGTAGCAATCTTTTCGGTTGTTTCCTTTACCAATTCGGGGCCTAATAATGAGGCTTCTCCAACTTTGGTCCAACACAATGGAGATCTACATGATCTTCTATTCAAGGCTTCATACGGGGCCATCTCGATACTTGCTTGGTAATTGTTGTTGTATGCGAACTCAACTAGTAGTAGGTGATCTTCTCACGAACCACCAAAGTCCAACACACAAGCTCGTAACATATCTTCTAACATTTGAATCGTACGCTCGGACTAACCATCGATTTGAGGATGAAATGCCGTACTCAAGAGTAAACTAGTTCCCAAAGCTGCCTGCAAGCTTTACCAAAATCGTGAGGTAAACCGGGGGGTCTCTATCTGATACTATCGATATTGGTACGCCATGCAATCGTACAATCTCCTGAACATAGTCTTCCCAGCTTATCCACCGAGTCAGTTGTACGCATCGGGAGAAAATGTGCAGACTTTGTCAATCGATCCACAATTACCCATATAGCGTCGCGTCCCTTCGGTGATCGAAGAAGGCCTCAAACAAAATCCATCGTCACGTGTTCCCACTTCCACTCTGAAACTCGTAATGGTTGAAGCATGCCTGCCGGTCGTTGATGTTCTGCTTTCACTTGTTGACATGTGAGACACTTAGCGACAAATAAAGCCACATCCTTCTTTATGCCTTTTCACCAAAATTGCCGTAGAAGATCATGATACATCTTTGTAGTTTTTGGATGCACTGCGAGTCGAGAGTGGTGAAAATCTCGTAGCACTTCGTCACGACAAACCTCAGGTACAAACAGTCTTCTCATAAATCTCAAGCCTTGGTTCGGTAAATTGGTCCATCCTTCAGCGTTTTCCTTATTGGTGACACGATCCTTATGCATTTGTGCCTCTTTATCAATTTGCTGGGCCTCCATGACACGGTGTATCAACATAGGTTGAGAGACCATATTGGATAAAGTAACACAATCCTCGGCTCCACCAAGGTTAAGGTCAAATTCTCCAACCTCTTCCAACATTTTCAATTCTCATATCACGATCTAGGCTAAAGATTTCAAAGACTTTCGACTGAGGGCATATGTGACAACGTTCGCCTTGCTCGGGTGATACTGCAAACTAAAATCATAGTCGCCCAGGTATTCCATCCACCTTCTCTGTCTCAAATTTAAATCCTTCTGCGAGAAGAGGCATTTGAGACTCTTATGGTCGGAGAAAACTTCAAACCGTTCTCCATAAAGGTAATGCCTCTACATCTTTAACGCAAAAACAACTGCTGCTAATTCTAAATCATGTATTGGGTAGTTCCTTTTATGGGTTTTCAGTTACCTCAATCCATACGCCACAACCTTTCCCTGCTGCATCAGAACACACCCTAACCCTTCATGAGATGCGTCACAATAAACTTCATGATATAAGAAACTTCTTATATCAAACACGTTATGTGGTTATTTCCAATCTTGCACTACCTCTACTTTAAATGGATCGACAGTTACTTCGTCTTTCGACACAATATGTCCTAAAAATTTTACTTCAAGCAATCAAAATTCACATTTTTCATACTTGGCATAAAGCTTGTGTTCTCTTAATAGTTGAAGCGCCACACGTAAATGCTCCTCATGGACTTCTCGGGTTGGAGAATAAATCAAAATATCATCAACAAAAACTCTTACAAACTGATTCAGGTAAGGCCAAAAAATTTGATTCATCAAATCCATAAAAGTTGCAAGGGCATTCGTTAAACTAAAGGGCATCACCAAAAATTCATATTCATAGTATCCGTAACGGGTACGAAAAGCGGTATTTGGTATGTCATCCTCCCAAACCCTTAATTGATAATAACCCGATCTCAAATCGATCTTCGAAAAACATGCTGAGTCCTTCAATTGGTCAAATAGATCATCAATTATAGGCATTGGATATTTATTCTTTATCGTAACTTGATTCAACTTTCTATAATCAATACATAATCATAACGAGCCGTCTTTCTTTTTAGCAAACAATGCCAGTGCTCCCCACGGCGAGACACTAGGGCGAATGAAGCCCATGTCCAACAAGTCCTGTAACTGAATTTTCAGTTTTCTCAACTATGCTGGAGCGAAACAATAGGATGGCACTGATATTGGAACAATTCCTGGGATAAACTCAATAGAAAATTCAACTTCTCTATGTGGCGGTAGTTCGAACAATTCTTTCAAAAAAACATCACTAAACTCGCTCACCACCGGTGAAAACTCTCCTCGTACGGAGGATCATCCTTAGCCAAAAGGGTAGAAAGAATCGTATGCACATTTGTTAAATAGTTCACGTCACTGGGTCGAGGTGTCATTTTATCATCTTTATCCCCCACGTAAAAGAAAGAATCTCCTTTTGGAGAATATAAGAAAATCCTTCGTCGATCACAGTCAATAAACGCACGAAATGTAGTTAACCAGTCCATTCCAAGAATAATATCGAATCCCGACATCTTCAGCACAATAAAGTCGAACACGAGACGACGATCGGCTATTACTACTTCACACCATCTACATACATACCTTAATGTTGTACTGTCACCAGTGAGTGTTTCGACATTTACAACAACGTTCGACATCTCAACAGGTAAACTCAAAGCAGATACGAATGAAGAAGAGATAAATGAACGTGATGACCCAGTATAAATAACACACGAGCCTAAGAATTGAAAACTAACAAAGTGCCTCGTATCACTGCGATATTGGTAGTAGCCTCGTGTAGCTCAAGATGTGGAGAAGTACCAGTTTCTGCTATGGCATAGACCCTTCCTTGGACTCCAGATGTCTATCCCCGTCCTCTGCCCATAGGTTGACGTACAGATTGTACCGAAGAAGTCTCCCTGAGAGCCTGAACTATCTGCGCCCCGATTTGTCGAGTTGGATGGTCGTATGTCTGCCGTTGAGTAGGTTGTGTAGTAGATGTTTCTCGGCTAGTTCTCCCTTGCGGACATTCACGTCTAACATGCCCCTCTTGACCACACTAATAGCATCTGATGGGTCCCCTCTCACGAGGATGTCCTTGTGTCGAGTTCTATTGTTGTCTTGGTGCTTGCTTCCTTTTTTAGCATTCCCTAGCTCGGTGTCCTTGTTGCCCATAAACAAAACACGTAACTTCCCTTCGCTCCAGTCGTGCCGTCGAGGCCACAAATGGGGTGGGTACACAGCGTTGGGTCCGATAAGATCTCTGCGGCGCCGAACTAGTATTGCCATGTTCCAGTCTTCGCTTCTTATAAGGTCGTCCCTCAAATTGTGTTGTTCTAGCTACCGATAGTTGCCTCCTTTCCATGATCCTGCGATTATCTGCCACAGCACTTAATATTGCCATAGCTGTCTCAACTACTTCCGAGAAAATCCTGAATCGAAACCCTACCACTTTCTCTCAGATAGCGGGTCGTAAACCCATTTCGAACCTCTTGGCCTTCAATTCCTCCGTTGACACCATTTCTAGCGCAAACTTTGACAAGCTTGTAAACTTTGATTCATATTGCAAAATGGACATATTTCCTTGTATTAACGATAGAAATTCCTCTCTGTACATATCTCGAATGGACTCAAAAAATATTTTTTTAGGAATACCGTTGTAAATGCTGACCATGTACCGTCCGTTATCGTCTTAACAAACTCCCACCAATCATTTGCCTCTTCCCGGAGTTGAAAGGTGGCGAAACCGACCCTAAGGTCGTCTTCCACTATCTGTAAAGTATCTAAGATCCGGGTGACTACGTTTAACCATTATGTCGCCATTCGATGTTCAGGTTCCCCAACGTAAGTAGGAGGGTTCAAACGTTGAAACTCTCTCATCATCATTGCAGCCCTTGCATCAGTATCCCGTGCTCCCCTTGGTTAACCCCAGGCCCAACTAAAATCCTCAAAGCATTCAATATCTGTTGATTCACTTCTGCACCCCCAATTGGTTCCTGCGAGGCATTGATATCCCCTTCTTCAGGAACGGGCGCTCTCCCGTGCCCTCGGCCGCGACCGCGACCTCTATCTCTTTCTTGCCTATGAAGCATCACTATGCGAAAAGAACACAATCGTCAATACATAATTCGTAAACAAATCGACACTCCCTTCTCGAATAGATTCAAATTTAAGCGCAAACGGGGCTAACCCTACTCAAACTTAATCACACTAACACATAAACACATACCGAGGAAAAGCCTCGAAATAACGCGACAATCCAAGCAACTAATTCAGATTTCTCATAGAAGGAACGTCAGCCAAACGCTTTTCTACTTCGAACCCCAAAGTAGTTGATCAGCCACATCACCCCAGGACTCAATCTACATGCTCATAAAAACACATAGCATACGCAAGTTAATACAACCAAAATCCCATGCAAGCACACAAATTATACCGTGTAGTGGTGCCTAATGATCACCAAACAATTCTCATACAAAATCATCCTCACATCCCACAACTCCTAGGTATTCGAACCTAGAGCTCTGATACCATTCTGTTACAACCCAAACCAGGGTTCGTGAACTAAACCCAAAAACATGCCATATATAAACTCTATCCACAGGTAAAACTCCGAGACATAAGAAAGTATTGTACATATCATCCAAAAGATTTAATAGAAAAAACCAAGTTCCAAAATTACACTTCCAGGTTTACTAATCGTGTTTGAAGGAATATACATTCAACATTAACTATTATTTTCATTACATCACTTCCATTAATTCTATGTACAACAAGAACAAAGGAATCATGGCTCCCACTCTTTGCCCCTTTCAAAAGCATCCATAGCTTTGGTGTCACCCCGCTCTTCGAAACTTGAAATTTGTTTGACATATATACATGAACCGAAACTCATAGAATAAAAATTAACTCATATATAATGCATGATTTATGAGGTGTGATGGGTGTAACCAAATAAATATGTACATTTTTACCAAATCATTTCTTTTTAACACACACATACTCACGCACACCCAAATTATGTTTCCATTTATCCATTTGTTTACCGTTCATAAATCCTTCATTTTCTTTTCCTGTTTTTACAAAATCGTATCACCTCAAATGAACCGATGTTGGGTGCAGCTTATAAAAACCCATCCCTATTAATTCTCAATAGGCTATGCGAAACCATTGAGTAATAGATAGCTCTATAACTCACCACGACACAACACATTTTGGGGACTAACCGGTGGGCATGTGGTCCCCATCTTACGCAAGTTTCCAGTCTTTCACCGCAAAGCCGCTAGCCCAACTTAATCCACATCAATCCGTACGGTTCATTATTGGTTAATTAGATTCATTTTCACAACCCAGGAGTTCAACCCACAAATAGTTCATCTCCCAATCATTGCCATAATACATCATTATGAATTTAAAACCCAAATTTTCCAGTGAATTTCCAAACCACATGCATCACAACCTTCATTATACAGTTTCTCATAAATCACAATGTTACCAGTTTTTCATAAATCACAATGTTATCAAATACCCGTAACACAAGATTGACACTAAGAAAATCACATCATTTTAAAAGGTCTACACCCATCATATATATATATATATATATATATATATATATATATATGTGTGTGTGTGTGTGTGTTCGTGTGTGTGTGTGTGTTCGTGTGTGTCATTAGCTCAAGGGACTAGGAATTTAGTAAAAATTGGACAAGAATAATAAAAATAACTTTTTTTTACATATTCAGCTAAAAATAGGTGAAAATAGTTTAAAATTTTTGACATACCCTCACTATTTTAGTCATAATTTTTTCTAAAAAAATACTTTTCTTGTGAGAGTAGTCTTGTTGGAAAGAGAATTTCTGGGACTTCGATTTGAGTACAAAAATGACCGAATTCGGAGTCCGGATGAGGAAGATATGATCAAAAAAAATTGGCCCTGCACAGTCAGTCTGCTCGAGCAACCAACCTTCTGCCATGTGAGCGCTCGAGCGAACAGAGCTCCGCTCGACCGCGCTGGCACCCGAGAAAATTCCAGATTCTACCCTGTATGAGTTCTAAACCTCCAAATACATAACTCTTTATCAAACATGCTTCAAATCTTTATTTCTCAACCAAAAACATTATATTCAAGTCTCAAAACTTCTTTTTAATACAACAAGTCATCAATTTCATAGGTAATCACCTCCCAAGAACCTCCATTTTTATGAAAATTAGCTCAACCCACATACAAACCTACCAATATGTTAATTAAACTTGCAAATGACTCAATTTGTATTCATATACACAAAATATCAACTCAAATCTACGCAAGACATGTGAGATAATCTAAATCATACCTTAGATTTGCTCAAAAACTTGTGATTTCTTCAAATCTCCCTCTTAGAGTTTGGATGTTGGGTTTCCTTGCTTCCTCAAGGCTTTATCTTCACTCTCCTTGTTCCCAAACTTGATCTTCACCTTAGATCTCTCCCCATCTTACCTCCATCTTCAATTTGGGTGATAGAAAGCTAGGGCTTTGAGAGTATTTGGTGAGTTTCTCTCAAGAGGAGAGAGAAAGAAGAGAAGAGAAATATGGGAAAGTGGATTTTGGGGATTCACGTGTGATACATGTATATATATTTATATTCTCTCCAAATTCTCTCCAAGGTTCGAGAACTTTCTATACTAATCCCGATAGCCCGCTCGAGCAGTGATTTCTGAACCTGTATCTCAGCAAATTTTCTTAAACTAAACTCAAATCTCCAACCTCACTCTTATTATCTCATTTCAGTTTTTTCCATAGGTATGATATCAAAATTTATTGTTATTTTAGATTTTAAAATTATTCTACAACTCATTAATTCGTTCACGATCCTCCATGTTATTAAAAATCATACTTTAATATTTGTTACACCACAATATCGAACTAAAAGCGAATATCAACAAAATAAATACATACTAGGTTGTCACAATATAATATTCAGAGACCTCATATTCCTATTTGAAATTCAAAAGAAATGAGGGATGTTTTCTTATTTTGTCGAAAAGTATTCCTCTTCTATGTGTCACGTGTCTTCCACTACATAAATCTGAAAATATAATATTCATTCACATCAATTAGCATTTGAAATTCAAAATAAATGTGGCAGATATATTCCACACTTTTCACTGTAAATTACTTTTTACATGGTTAAAATGTTGAATGTTGGTGTTTTGTGTAATCCAAGTTTTAGTGGTTTTTAAACTTGTGGGAATGTTGAATGATGTGAACTGGTAGTTGGGAGTTGGTCAGAAAATCGTTTTGGAAAAATTTGTGCATATCCTTATATTCACATGCTTGCCTATTGCATGTCATGCATCCATCCATCTGTAGTTTTTAAATTTTTATCGGGCTTCAGCTCACGTTGTTCAAAATAAACTTTTTTTTGGTGACAAATGAGATTCTATGACATAAAAGATGATAAAGAATTTGTTTTGTTAAACCTTGATTCATGTATGATCTTTTGGGATGATGTATTAGAGTTTGTCTATGTTTTGGTGACTAAACTTTCAAGTGTTGTTGGGCCATAAGGCCAAATTCAATGTTATTAAATATATGTTGGTGATATGGTTACCCTAGAAGATGTTCTTAGTTTAAGCCTCGATGAATTCTTTTGTTTTAGATGAATGTAAAACATAAATTCTCTTGTTTAGAGGCTTGAAAGTATTTTCTTATCAAATCTAAATAACTTTCCTAGGCCCTTTATGCCTTTTTTTGAATAAAAATAGGTTGGGTTGAGTATTGAGGCTTCAAAAGTTCGAAAAGGATGTATCATTTAGGTACTAGACCGATCGAGCAATCTTGGTATGGTCTCGATTTCTCTCTTGCAAGCTTGAAAAATCTACGAACAGCGAAAGACCAATTGAGCGGTCTTTTGCGTGGTCCGAAAATCGTTTTTTTTAAATATGTGTATCTTCTTCATTCGAACTTCGAATCGGTTCATTCTTGTGTTCAAATTGAAGTTTCAAAAATCTTCTTTCTAATAGTTCTAATCTCATGTCAAAATTATTTTTGTAAAAAGAATTATGGCCAAAATAGTGAAGATATATTTGTTTTTATTATCCAAACCACAACCGAGCAAGGCACGGTCAGACAGACGGATGCATGCACGAGCGACGCATGTGCACGTGTTTTGGGTCGAATCCACCCTTAGGTATGTCCTCCCCCAACCACAAAACTCGAGTGCTCCTTTGAGCCCAAATCCAAATCCAAGGTTTGATTATACATGGATCTTAAGATTCTTCTTTATAACTAATGTAGGATAACTTCCATGTTACCCAATTCACCATCTTCAAATGGTACACTTTGAAATTAATTTCTCATTCACCCATTAACAGTTCTATTAACAGTTTTGAACAACACAAAATCTATGATTAAACTATACATGAAGATGAACATATTAGCATATGAAATCATCAAAAAAGATTTAATAAGTCCCAAGTTATTTACTTTCAAAATTAGCTAAAACTTATGTTCAAGCTTTTGTTCAAAATTCAAAATTTCCAACATCAGGAACTCAACCAATCTACTTTAAAAAAAGAAAATCTAAACATACTTTACACCATCACCAAAACTAGAAACATTGCCACTTGCGCAATTTACCTTCGCGACGACTCGTCCCTATAAGATATTTCACTAATACTACATGCACATAATCTAAACTAGAAACCGGCTATAGAAACTAAATCTTGATCATCTAATTGCACAAAGTTCTACGACCCCTGTAAATTTCAATGCAAATAAATGGCCAAAATCTAATTTATATGGTTTTTCCAACTATATTTGTCTTCTAAGTATTTTCCAAGCTATTTACATCCCTTTCACGAACTCAATTGATTGAGACCATAAACAAAATCAACACCCGCAACAAACTTCCGCTCACTCTTCATCAAATTAGCAAGCAAAACTAGTAGAAGCATTAAGCAGCAAGATCACACTTTGCCACAATTGCCCAAAAAAGGCAAGAGATCATCATCCCCTTGGAAGATTATATGTCCGAATACATGGAAAATGGTTGAATATGTCTCGAAATTCTTATATTTTGAGTCAAGAACATGTACTTTTTGAGTCACAGAATCGAACGGTTGCCCAAAAATGCAAAATGTCAAGTTGGAATACGGCTCAAAAAACCCACCACCTCCTTCATTGAAGGCCTATCTTTACATACCTCATTAGTACAGAGCGTAGCTATCCTGAAAAACTCCAAAACCCCACCTTCTTTCAGCCCATCCCTCGAGATATTACCGTCTAGAATTTCCATATGCCGATTTTGCGCCACCATTTTTCTAGCCCATTCAACCAATCTCACTTCCTTCCCACCACCACCAACGCCGCCGTCCTCCTCCATGAACGGCAAATTGGGTCGAATCCCCGTCGCAATCTCCATCATCAGAATCCCAAAACTGTAAACGTCGCCCATCACCGTCGCCACGGTGGCGCCGTGGATGTACTCTGGCGGCATGTACCCCATAGTTCCGGCGACTTGGGTGGACACATGGGAATGTGACCCTTCGATTCTTCTAGCTAACCCAAAATCAGCAATGTGAGGCTCGAATTCGGAATCTAACAACACATTGCTCGCCTTAATGTCTCGATGAATGATGGGTGTTTCTAAATTGTGCATATAACTTAGTCCGCCGGCAACACCTCTGACGATCTTGAGTCTCGTTTCCCAAGACAACGGCGGTCTCGGCAGCGACGACCACACGTCGTTTTCCGACGACGACGTGTCGAGAAGCCATTGGTCGAGACTGCCTTTCTCGATGAACTTGTAGATTAGGAGGCGGTCGGAGCCCGTGGCGCAGTACCCGAGGATGGTGACGATGTTCCCGTGTCGGAGCTTGCTGAGGATTTCCATCTCGGCGCGGAACTCCCGGAACCCTTGGAAGGCGTCGCTGCTGAGCTTTTTGACGGCGACGGTTAGGCCGTCGGCGAGGCGAGCCTTGTAGACGAGCCCGAAGCTACCGTCGCCGATGATGAGGTCCGGCGAGAAGTTCCGGGTCGCCTGGATGAGCTCCGGCATCGAGATCTGGCTAAGAGAGGGGTCAAACGAGGCGCTCTCGCCGACGGCGATGGAGGAGAGGTCGGAGTTGTGGATGGTTCGGGTCCGCGGCCGAGCCTGATGGTCTCGGCGGCGCTTGCCGCCTCTGCAGAAGGCGAAGATGACGGCGAAGAGAAGCGTCACGACGAAGAAGCTAGAGGAGGCGGCGAGGATGGCCTGGAGGTTTTCATCCATGGAGGATTTAGTTTAGATGGGTTTTTACACACAATCGAACACCCACAAACACACACATAAAAAGAGAAAAAGTGAATTGTATAGGAAGAGAGGGGGTGGTTGGGAGGTCTTACGTGAGAGAGACGTTGAAGCAATCGTAGGGGATATTGTTGAATTGTTGGATCATTTTCTGTGAGCGAGAATTGACTGGACTTTGGAAAGCAGGAACGCGAGCCGCCATTTCCGGGCTCTCAAGGAAGAAGAATCGTCTGGACTTCGGAGTAATTATTCTGTAGATCCGAATCATTTGTGTTTTTATTTAATTATATAATAAAAAAATATTTTATATGAAATTTATTTTTATTAAATAAATAAAAAACAAAAGAAGCGATCATTTGGCCACTGGTTTTAAATTAACTTTTTACTTTTTTATTAAAAAATTTTGTTTTACAATTCAAACTTTTTTAACTTTTTTATTTTTTATATTTTTAAAAATATTATAATTTTTATTATATAAATTTATTTTTTTACAAAAAATATATTTTTAAAATTTATTTATCAAAATCTATCAAGAAAAATTCATATTAAATATAAAATTATTTAAAAATAAATTTTATAAAATTATAACAATTTTATTTTAAAAATTTTACATTTTAACTTAAAATTACTTTAAAATTTTAATTTAAATATCATTTGTATTCCAATCAAATGAGTTTTTTAATCCATTTGACTTAAAGTTTTTTTTAATTTATAGTAATTTTAAATTAAAATATAAAGTTTAAAGGGGA
This sequence comes from Heliamphora exappendiculata, assembly GCA_034768845.1. Taxonomy (NCBI): domain Eukaryota; kingdom Viridiplantae; phylum Streptophyta; class Magnoliopsida; order Ericales; family Sarraceniaceae; genus Heliamphora; species Heliamphora exappendiculata. Next base: position 61,386 of record JAOTRH010465685.1, read on the forward strand.
TTGCTAAATGAGCTTATAGTGTTGTTCATTTTAATATTTTTATTTATTAAAAATATATGTAAATAATAACACGTGACCGTCCAAATACTTGATAATTTTTCGTTGACTTTACTTGGGTAGTTGTAACTTAGTCTAGTCAACGCTTGGTTGTCGGTCTGTTATCCATATATGATATATCATTGGATGCCTTATTTTAGTAATAAATTATAATTTTTAAAATATTTATAAATTATAATTATTTATTATAAATAATTAATTAAGGGTACAAGATACATATGGTTCGAATTAAATTAATTTTTTTTTAAATCAAAAATTAAACCATTCATAACAATTTTAGATTTTTAGAACCGTTTAAGTAACAGAACTAGAACGAAACAGATCCGTTGAACGGATCGAACACAGTTCAATTAACGATTCTAACTAAAATTTAGCAAATTATATTCCTAAACAAAATACATTCTAAATCAAAATAAATACATTTTAATTATCTCAATAAGTTATTTTATTATTTTTAAT